>CAWUFW010010559.1:554611-684028 GCA_963921515.1 Calotriton arnoldi
ACAATTGAATGAAGAAGGTCAGGATCAGCCAGTAGCTTTTCATTAGCAGAAGGCTGACCCCTAGAGAGAAAACGTTGTCAGCCATAGAGAGGGGAGGCCTTTGCTGGTCTGGGCTCCGAAGAAGTTGGAGGCCATACTTGCTTGGTACAGGCCTCCTGGTTCAGACAGACCATAAGCCCTCTATGGCTAAAACAAATGAAGTGGGTGAAAACTCCAACTCGGTTTTAGTGGTCCCATTTCCTACAGGGGATGGACTTTACAGTGGAACATAGACCTGGGAGTAATCCATGCCAATGCAGATGGACTCTCTAGGTACTTCCACTTAGAACATGAAGACTTAACTGGGCAAGGTTGGCTTAACGTCCCTACGTTTGGGGGGGTTAGTGGAGAGCAGGATCTGCTTCTGGCATGGGTACTCCCCACTTTTTGCTGATGCTTCACTGTTTTTCGGACATTAGGTCTGGCTGGGGCCCTGCCAATCGTGAACCCCAGCCTAGCTGCTTTGCCCCTGCTTTGGCATGAACTGGACAAAGGGAAAGGGGTGTAGCCACCCCTCTGCCCTGACCCACCCATAGGTGGGGCCACAGAGTAGTCCAACCCCTATCCTTAGTATAAGTATAGGAACCCAGTCCTTAGGACTTTAGATTATCCCTGGACAAAACTCTGAAACTGAATCCTGGACCTTCGACGCTCTACTCACGATTAGAGGACAGAAGAATCTCCCTTGGGGTCAAGGAGTGACTCCCCTGCTTGGCAGGCACCAAAGAAGCATCTGTCTGGTTTGCATTTCTGAAGCTCCCGCCGGACGCCGAAGTTATCGCATCACCAGAGGTAGATTCTCAGACTTTCCCAAGGCTACCCTGAGTCCCCAGCAAAGCTGAGGCCCGTGGCTATCGTGGGTGACTTGAGACCGTGACCCCTGGACACCGAGCACATTTGCAAGTCCATCCTCTTCTGGGTCTCCCAAGAAGTCTTGCTTTGGTCTCCGAGTAGCCCTAGCCTCCAGCACCAACTGCACCGAAGATCACTGGCCCCCACTCCACGAGTGTCCTGTAAGCCAGATCCACGTGCGGCGTCACAAGGCTCCTTCGCGGTCGCTAGCCCGTTGGCTAGTAGCCCTTAACAAAGGCCAATCTTTTTCTAACTTGGCATCCTGGTTGCTCCAGGCCTGCCCTCACTTATCCTCGCTGGGTGAGTTCCCCAGACCTTGATGGTCTGCACCATCGACGATCTTCCTCTGCATCAAGACTTGCCGTTGCCAAGGCTTGTTGGGTCCAATCCAGTCGCCGACACCTCAGCACTCGACTGACATTGTGTTCCAGCCCGAATCCTGCTCCTGGTTGCCGACAATGCCTCCTGGACCTCGTGGCTGAAGAGACAAGACAACCATCAACGCACCTGAAGCACTCAACATCGGTGGGCATCTGTCCATCGCCTTCCTGGTCACTGGCTAGTGACCCAGACTCTGTCCCCTCTGCTTTCAGGTTCTTCAGAACTCCGATCCACTCTTGGATCCACCCGGACACTTTTCACTTGGTCGCCAGCAGCACTTTGCAGCAGATCGCCATTCAAATCGACGACGAAACCCGACCCCGAAAGGCACCTATGCACCCGGCTTCCCTGGGTGAGGTAACACGAGTACTCCGGTGCTCCCGTGGGTAGAGACTCTTCAAAGTCCTAGATCTCAAAGGGTTTGGTCCAAGTCCTCTTTAAGTGTCCCTTTTCTCTAATTTCCCGATCACGACTTTCTCCATAGAAGTCAACGGCGTATCGCGGTTGTGTATTTACACTGCACGCGTCCCCCGTGGGTCCCCTGTGTCACTACCTTGGGTGGTTCCTTGTGGTCCAAGCACTTCTAGAGGCTCTAGGCCTAGTGTCCAGTTCAGTCGTGGTTCTTATACCACTTTATTGGTATATGGTTTGGTACGCCCCTAGGGCCCAAACGTGTATTTGTGCTATTACTGTGTTTAAATAACTTCTAACTTATGTACTTCGAACTCTAGCCTCATAAAGAGACTAGAGGGGTGTGTTTAGCAATAAATACATATATTTTGAATATATACCTGGTGTGGTGCTCTTTCATTTGGTCACTCAAGAGATTATAGACTGGTAAAACAAGCTGCTTTACATTCCTTCAAGACTTAGCCTGAAGGCTGCTCTCCATAGCTACCACTAGGATAGCTTTCAATAAGGTTGTCTTTAACCTATCTCCAATAAGGGGTTGTTTGGACTAGTACAAGGTGCCCACTATAATTAGTGGACAGCATATACCAGGCCAACTTCTCACAGTTTATCCCCAGACTTTTTGCTTTTTGGCCTCCTGTTTTGGACCTGTTTTTTGGTTTTATGACTCTGGGCACTTTACCACTGCTGATCAGTGCTAAAGTGCATATGTTCTCCCTGTAAATTGTTATGATGGATTGGTGATTCCACGATTGGCATATTTGATTAACTGGTAAGTCCCTAGTACAGTGCACTGTGTGTACACAGGGCCTGTAAATCAAATGCCGCTCGTGGGCCTGCAGCACTGATTGCGCCACCCACATGAGCAGCCTTTAAATGTAACTCAGACCTGCCACTGCAGTGTCTGTGCGCAGTTTGGTACTGCCATGTTGACCTGGCAAGTGCACCCACTTGCCAGGTCCTAGCCTTCCCTTTTCTTACATGATAGACACCCCTAAGGTAGGCCCAAGGTACCCCTGTGGACTGGGTGCAGTGTTTGTGAAAGTTAGGTTATGCCCTGATGTGTGTGGCATGTCCTGATACTGAAATACTGCCAATTTCGTTTTTCACGATTGAAAGGCTATCCGCCCGTAGGATAGAATGGGAGTTTATTTATAACATCTTATAAATATAACTTCCCATTGGGACAAGATGGGAAGATAACGTTTAGTATACCTGAACTCAGACTATAAAAATACATCTTTTAGTAAATATGATTTTTATATTGTGTGCTAGATAATGCCACTTTTAGAAAGTGGGTATTTTCTTGCTTAGCCATCCTGTGTGCCTCTGCTGGTTTGTGTATTGACTGTCTGGCTTTGAAGTGACAGTAGCTGGGGATGTGCATTCTCTCAGATGGCCACCGGGGGGTGTTGATGTATGTGCTGCCTTTCCTTAATGAATCAGGGCTGGGCTGAATAGACCTGGGCTGCATTCAGAATTGGGGGAGGAGTTCTCACTAGCACCTGAATAGGCCTGGTCTGCATTTACAGTGGTGGTAGGAGATTCCCCTGGCACCTGAATAGGCCCTGTCTGCCTTGGACAATACTGTCATCACTGCCTGTCGGGCAGCTGCACCAGAGAGGACAGAACTGGTTTTGGCTGAGCACAGAGCCTCTCTGCACCAAGAGAACAAAGGAATTTGCTGTATAAATATTGGGGCCCAGACCCCAGTATTTTAGATTACTGCTGAACTAAGGAACCTGCCAGGAAGAAGAACCGGGAAACCTGGAGGAGGAGTATTGCACCTGTGCTCTGTGCTTTTGGGATTGGCCTGCAGTGGTTGCTTTTGTCTGGGGCAGAAAAGGGACTGGACTGTGCTTTCATCATCCTGCTGTTAGAGTTTTCTCCAAGGGCTTGAAGTATAGCTTGCGTCCTGTTGGAAGTCTCAGGGATAGAAAAGACTTCAGAGATCACTTCTGGGAAAGAAGAGGAACCTTTGCAAAGGAGAAGAGCTGGAGAAACTGAGGAGGAGTCCTGCCCCTTTGCTGTTTGTTGTCTGGGGTTGGCCTGTTGTGGCTGTTTCTGCCAAGGAAAGTACAAGGACTTTGCTGTGTGCTGTGTCCCCTGCTTGAGGAAGATCTCCAAGGGCTTGAAATAGAGCTTGCATTCTGTTCTGAAGTCTCAGGGAACAAAGACTTCACCCCCCAGCTCCACTGAACTTCCTTGCTGGGAGTGCTGACCTGCTAAGAGGTGCCTGCTGCTGTTTTGGGACCTCTGGAGGCTGTTTGCCACTGGGAGCTGGAAAAGTAATGCAACTTCAAGAAGCACGAGGCGGCTCGAGAAATTGCTGCACGCCTAATCCCGTGCACCAATCTCCGAAGTCCGAGATCACCATACCGATTCCAACGCAGTCCCTGCTGTGCAGCTGCAAGAACCAGCGCCTCGTGGGACAAGCTGGAGAGAACAATGCAGTGTCGTCGCCACCGCCCCATTGAGAACCGACGCATCCCCGATACTCACGTATCGCATCTAGGCACCACACCAGCAAGAACACCGGGGTCACAGTAAGAAACCGATGTTTCACCTCCCCGCACAGTAAGAAACCAACGCATCACCTCCCCTTCAGTAAGGAACCGACGCATCACCGCCCCTGCGTGGCACTAAGGCACCGATGCATCACCTCCCCTGAAGTAAGGAACCAACGTATCACCTTCCCTGGGCATAAGGAACCGACGCATCACCTTCCCTGTGACAGTTTTCGTTTGTGTACGCGAGGAATCCAATGTACTTTGTGTGAAAATTGTTGCATCTGCAATTTGCTTTGAACAGAACTATTTTTTACCTTTTAAAAGTCATATTTTGATTACTGTCCTGTGGATTATTATTGTTTTGGTCTTCTTTGGTTTAGATAAAGATTACTTATTTTTAACAGGAGCCATTAGGTGCAGGACAAAACTGTTTTTTAACTGTCATTAGCTTTTACATGTTTTTATCCTAGGGCCCACTCCGTGTCATCAATGGGGTTTTTTATATACTTGTTTATTGCATTTGACTGTATCTGATCTTCGCACTTTGCACTTTATACAACGTTTTTGCTTTATTATGTATTTAGAATTCGGCCCTCTAACTGATATTAAGAATGTTTTTATCCCAATTCTGGTTTTAAAATCTGTCGATGAAATGTATTTTTGCTTGATATGTTTACTTTTATGGCATTGAGTTGCCGAATAAAGTATTTCTTGACTGACTGACTTATTTTTCTAAACTGGTGCGGTGTCCATTTGTAGTGTTTCAACTGAATTACTGTATGTGTGCACAAATGCTTTACACACTGCCTCTTAAATAAGCTTGTCTGCTCGTGCCAAGCTACCAAGGGGGATTGAGCAGGGGTTAATTTAGAAGTGTATTCCCCTTACCCTGACTAGGAATAAGGGTCCCTACTTGGACAAAGGTGCAAACCATTGCCAACTAGAGACCCTCATTTCTAACAAAGAGTAATTGGGATAGTTATGTAATCTTTTGTCCTGAAAGCATAGAACTTTACTTTTAGAGGAATTGATTTTTAGAAAGTGGGTGTCAGCATACTGTCGTGATGAAGCAAGATGTTTATTCAAACCTTCTAGAGTCAAATCTAAAATACCAATGTCTTCCGCATATAACAGAGAGGACACTGAGTGACTTTACCATTAAAGAAGATTTTAAATTACAATAAATTTGACTCAAAACTTAACACCACAGTCTGTTCCTCAAAGAAAAGTTAGCACTTATTAAATGTAATATGTTACTCCCATGTTATCCAATGGGAGAGATAGGCCTTACAGGAGTGAAAAACAGATTTACGAATTTTTCACCACTAGGACATAAAAAACTTAAAATCACATGTCAATCAATCAATCAATCCATTTGTAGAGCGTGCTACTCACCCGTGAGGGTCTCAAGGCGCTGGGGGGGGGGGGGTGGGTGCTGCTACTGCTCGAACAGCCAGGTCTTGAGAAGTTTCCTGAAGGTCAGCAGGTCCTGGGTCTGTCGCAGGCGGATGGGGAGGGTGTTCCATGTCTTGGCGGCGAGGTGGGAGAATGATCTGCCGCCGGCGGTCGCTTGTCGGATGTGGGGGATGGTGGCGAGGGTGAGGTCAGTGGAGCAAAGCTGGCGGTTCGGGGTGTAGAAGGTGAGTCGTTCGTTGAGATATGATGGTCCGGTGTTGTGGAGTGCTTTGTGAGCATGGGTGAGGAGCTTGAAGGTGATCCTCTTGTTGACGGGGAGACAGTGCAGGTCTCTCAGGTGGGGTGTGATGTGGCTGGGGCAGGGGATGTCGAGGATGAGGCGTGCAGAGGCGTTCTGTATGCGTTGTAGTCGTTTCTGGAGTTTGGCCGAGGTTCCCGCGTAGAGGGTGTTGCCGTAGTCCAGTCTGCTGCTGACGAGGGCCTGGGTGACCGTCCTTCTGGTTCCGGTGGGGATCCATCTGTAGATCTTACGGAGCATGCAGAGGGTGTTGAAGCAGGAGGAGGAGACGGCGTTGATTTGCTGGGTCATTGATAGCGATGAGTCCAGGATGAACCCCAGGTTGCGTGCGTGGTCAGTGGGCGACGGTGCGGCTCCCAGCGCGGCCGGCCACCATGAGTCGTCCCAGGCGGAGGGGGTGGAGCTGAGGAAGAGGACCTCCGTCTTGTCCGAGTTCAGTTTCAGTCGGCTGTTCTTCATCCATTCGGCGACGGCCTTCATTCCTTCATGGAGGTTGGTATTGGCGGTGGTGGGAGCCTTGGTGAGGGAGAGGATCAGCTGGGTGTCGTCGGCGTATGAGATGATGTTGAGGTCGTGCGATCGGATGATGTTGGCGAGCGGTGCCATGTAGATGTTGAAGAGTGTCGGACATGTCCAACTTCTTAAATACAGTGCTCCTTGCCTTATGGGCTGTTTAGGGGCTACCTTAGTAGTGACAGTTATGTTTGAAAAAGGAAAGTTTAGGTATGACAAAAGGTTTCTTTTGCAAGGTCGAACTGGCAATTTAAACTGCACTACAGGCTTCAGTGGCAGGCCTGAGACATGTTGTAAAGTGCTACTTAATTACTTAAGTGGGTGGCACAATGAGTGCTGCTGGCCCACTGGTAGCACTTACTTTACAGGCTCTAGGTATATGTAGTACCATATACTAGGGACTTATAAGTAAATTAAATATGTATGCCAATCAGGTGAAAGCCAAGTGTACCATGTTTTAGGGAGAGAGCACAAGCATTTTAGCACTGGTTAGCAGTGGTAAAGTACACAGAGTCTATGGCCAACAAAACCGGTATTCAGAAAATAGGAAGGGTGAAGGTGAAAGGTTTGGGGGTGACTCTGCAAAGAGAGCCAAGTCCAACACCCATCATTTTGGTCTTCATTTTTCCTGTCATGGAACTTTCGACTTAGGTAAAATACAACAAACTCCCCAGTGGCATCTGGAGAGCAACTGAAACATGTATTTTTTCACCATACTGAGTGTGTAATTTCTCAGGAAATAGCATTTCCAAAATCTAGCTGACATATGATAACCATGGGGTCTGTAAATTTCAGTTTTGTAGTATAGAGTTTGTATTTAATCCGTTTGAGTGAGTGAATGTGGACGTCAGCAAATGTGGCTATATTTTTGATATGTGGCTAGAGTTTGCGGGTGGAGTCCACAGCAAAACCAAGAGATTGTACTGAACTATAGATTAATCAGATAAAGCCTTTGATATTGAGCTCATCCAAAAAAGGATGATGACATTTGTATTTGGGATTGGTAGTGGAACTACTTTTTCTTTACATTGAGCATTAAGAAGATGTTCAACATCTATGTTTTAAGTTTCATAAGCCATGTGCAAAAGGTGAGGATATGATTGATAACGTGTTTAGGTAGAGTTAGGTTTCATTCCCATACTGGTAGATGGAAAAACCCAGCTCTTTGAACAATCAAATCAGTCAATCAATATAAAATTTGATAAGTTAAAGTTCTAACCTGGAGCCCTGAGGAATGCGACATATCATTGTTGCACTGCTGGAGATCAGCTTTCCGGTGTTCAACAAGAGTTATGATGTGTCGAGTCACCAACTCCCCGGGATCAGAACAATGCTCAAAAATGGTCCACCTCTCGATAGCTTCAAGTCTGCTTGCTGTTATAGCACAGATCAGTGAAGCGATCAAGCGAGGGAAGGAAAGGGTGGGGACAGCGAGGAAGGAGACCTGAAATGACAGGAAACAGAAACAGAGAACCTATGAGTAAAGGACTGTAACCTTCCTAAACTGCATTTATCATAGCTATGTAAACAATAACTACCTGTAAAGGAAAGAAAAGTTAACGGTTCAGATGAGCCTTCAAGGAGTATCGTGTCCCTGTTAACCAGTACAGTATGTAACCAGGAACCTTCTTGAAAGAGCCCATTATGATTACACTGTAGAAAACACAAAGGAAGTATTACCACGATTTGTACAATAACAATTCCATTTGGACAGTAAGCATAACTCCATGTAATTACGTCTCTAATGGTCAGAACCTACCCGTGTGTGAATAGTGCCTCGCTTCACAGAGGTTGTAAGAGGCCGCAGAGAAACGCTCTTCCACAATCCCCTGTTATAATGTGAGGCCAAAGTATAGAAAAGAATTATATATAGTTTGCGTAATGATTCTAATTGTGCAATACACAAACTCAATCCTCTCTTTCTTCTCAGTGAGGCATTCGTAACAAAAACGATCAATTAAAGCCACCAGCATTACCCTCGTCATGCCTTGGTGAATTATATCCCCATAGAAACAGGATTGTCATACTGTGAGTTCCGCCACAGAATACGACAAGGACAACAAATAGAACAAACAAACAAAAAGTTCCTGAAGCTAGACACGCACTAGACATATCTGCACCTTGCGATACCAAAGTACTGTGCTAGCTCTTATGTTCAAAGTCTTTCGTTCAATAATAATAGTACAGCCCAACGCTCCTCTCCGCATGAATCCACGTAACGGGAATTCACCAACGGAGGGAGTAGTGAGCTAACGAGTTCTAACGGCTTGCCCGGTTTGAGCCTCCTCCTGGTCCGGGTGACTCGTAAATGCAGCAAGTAGTCAGGAATAGTTAAGTATATTATTAGGGGGTGCTGGTATCCCTTCCACCTGCACGAGACTACAAACGTGTGTCTCACCAACAGGGAGGGACACCGCGCTATAGAAACAACCGCTGAAAGTTATCGTAGAATTTTACCGCTTCGGCGGAGCGGACTCAACACTCAGGGTGACTTTGGCCAATTAAAGAATCCAATGTAGGAAATGGTGGTGCCACTGCACCCTTACCGGACCCTGAAGTTTCAATCAGGTGCGTCTCCCATTCGTCCGTAATGCACTCAGAATAATCGGTAGTGCTGCGGGGAAGCGGATGTGTTTTTGACCGTTTCCGCTCTCTCTGATGGCAACGTGCCTTTGCAAAGGCTCTCGGGATTTGTAGTTCGCCGCGTCTCGGCGAACGTTTCCTTCGAGGGAAGGGGAGAGAGTTCACCCTTAGCATGCGGAGAAAAGGTAAGACAGGGTTCTTAAAAGTGGGGAATATGACATGATGGAAGCTGTGCAAGCATAATTGACTCAGTAAAGTGGTGATAGAATTGAATTTTCAATTACTGAGTTTATATTTAAGTTGCCTAGAGAGGAGCTGAGGAAATCATTAGGCTGAGAGAACAATAATTGGAGATCTGATCATCGAAGTTGGCTAATGTTCAGGGAGATAGTAAATGACATGTAGATAAATGTAATGGAGTCTGCAACCTTGATATTTCGATAAGGTGGTGGGGATAGTGAGGGTATTTAATAATTTATTTAATCTTTATAAATGATGGCAACACCACAGCCTTGGTTCAGTTGCCTTGCTTTATGTTTGTTGGTGTAGCTCGGAAAAACCATTGATTAACTATGATGAACTTGGACTGTATGTGGTGCTAGGATAATCCTATCCATAAAATGTCCAGTTATTTCAGAAGTAATGTCATTAGCAACTTCCAAATCATGGGGCGTTTGCTCAGCCACCATTGTGAAAAAAAAATATGTAAGGCATCAGAGGCTGGATTGCTAATTGCAATAACATTAGAGGTGAATTAAATTGCTCAAATTACTCTACATGAAGAATTGGCTATGGACTGGTGTTTGATATGATTAGGGGGTTAATCATTTTTAAGATACAGATTAGTATGGCCCTGTAAGTATAGGAAGGGACAGGAGGACTTGGACATTCATAACTAAGTGGAGAATGAAAGAAGAGAAAAGATTTAAGAATGTCCTCCAGCTGTGAAGGTCCAACTCAGCCATTCACCCTTCCAACATCTACAGAATATGTATCAGTGAACTGGATAACAATGTCATCATTATTCAAGTGCCAAGAAACAAACGTATGAATAGCAGGTGATATATAAATGTATTTGGGGTGAAGATGTGCCTTATCCTCCTGAGCATCTGACTTTGGAATTGCGGAACTAGGTTTAGGTCCCATCATCTACTCAACATCCTGATAGTCTGTGCAAAACAGTGGAACCAGGTTTGAGTCCCGGCGTCACCTCAATATCCTGTAACTCTGTGCAAATCACTTAATTCCTGTGCCTAAAACATAACAAAAAAATCAGAACATGTGTAATGTAATCAGGTGCACATGTAAAGAGCTCTGTTGCCTTAGAGCCGGCTAACTTTGAGTTATATGAAACAGCAAAAATAAAATAAATAAAGAGGACAAATGGACAAAAACTTGTGCTCCTTGATGAGTTGGACTTGGACTTTCATCCTTCCTTGCATATCATCAATTTTATATTTTTTATTTTATTTGTTTACTTTTTTGTAAAAAGCAACATGCTAATGTAAAGACACAGGAGAGCACCTAGGGAGAAGAACCTACTAATAGATAACTCTTGTTTAAAATCCAGCGAGATCATGGAAATCATTTTTGCGAACACATTGACTTTTTATGGATGGACAAGCGTTAAAAATGGAGGCGTGGTTTACTGAGAATCATTCACCAGCCTTCTATGACGGGAGCCAAATCTTCATTGAGGTATTGTTTCTGCCTCTCATTCTAGCTCCTTTTCTTCTTCTCCTCCTACTTGTTAACTCTTCTGCACTCCTTCCTTTCATCCTGTTCTCCAGAAATGCCATCTATCCACCTTTTCTCCACCGACGTTTATATTTGTTATTTCCATACAGTGCTTTCTTGCCTACCTTGAATAGCAAACCAGATATAAAAAACAAAAACTTGACATAGTATCATACTTTCCCCTCTCTAGTCTTTCACCTCCCTCCCTTTCCACCGTTCGTTTCCCTTCTCTCTCTGCCTTTAGAACTTTCCATTGATAAATTATGCAGAATCATTTCAGAAGCAACCCCATCACATGGTACTGTCCATAAGTGCCCAAATAGTCTACAGTAGCACACCCATAGCCCAAAACCCCCACTACGCAGCTCAGAAAGACCCCCACACAGTTCTCAGTTATTTTCACAAAGTCCTCAACAGATGCACATATAGTTTCATAAAACCTGCACTTTACTCCTTAAGATGCCATCTGCGGAGACAGCACCTCATCCACAGTGATGTGTTCTTGGGAATGTGATTAACCCCTAATACCACAGGTTCTGCTAAAACATTCAAGTGACATGAGTCACTGGGCATATAGAAAGCCTTTTTATACTAAAGTATCTTCTTTTTTGGGGAAGTTCACATACTCAGAACATTACAGAAACTCTAGAAGCAAATAACACACGTCCGTTCAACCTCATGGACAGACCTGTAATGGTCTGGTGTTTAAAAGAACGAATTTTCACTCTATCAAATAGATTACCTTTGATAGTGGCGCAGCGGCCAGAGCGGCTGACTCCAGAGCGCGGGGCTCATGGTTGGATCCCCCGCACCCGCAGCAGCTCAGGTCAGCATCATGTGACTCTGGGAAATAGTTCACTTAATCTCCCGGATGGCCCCAAGCGCTTTGAAACCCTTAGGGGGTGGTATGTTCGCACTTCACAAACAGGAATTATTATTATTGCAATTTCATCCAATGCAACAATTTTCTCCTTTTGTCTCCAAACTACATGGGGAAATATATGTGACACAGTTAGGGCTAATGAAACCATATTCCTTTCAGTTATCAGTTTGTACCATGACTTACCTCTGCTAGGTATGTATATTTCTTCTATGATAAATTGCTCTGTTTGGAACCATGAGACACCGTGAAACAGCAATTGGTTTTTTTTTCATTGAGTACATTAGGGACCCAGAATCAAAACTAATTTCTAAAATTGTACATAAAACCTTCCTTCAGCAGACTGGATAGAAACCTGAGGAACTGTTGTACAAACTAATAAGTTAGATTCTACCATGTAGAATAGCTTTGCTCCCCATTACATATAATGCTTTGATTTTCTCTATTTAACTTAAACCTATCGCACTTCATGTCATTGAGATGTCTCCTGCTAGAAGGATGCACATTTCTTCCTAGTCCAAACCTACTGTATGATTTATTTTGTTGACCATTGTGTATATTATTTGACTGATTATTGCAGGATCTATGCAACCAAGAAGATCACATATTCAAAGCCGGTCAAACAACACAGACATGGACTACACATAGATCAGATGATGGTCTGCAGCTAATTAACCCATATAGGCTAAATACAGAAATTCAAACATTCGCAGACTATGAGGATACACAAAAAGCACAGCACACTTAGGAGCAAGAACCATACTAAGGGAAACATCCATAACATACAAGGCCCTCCTTACAAGTGTCATGAAATCGGATGATTCATCAGCCCAATAGAAATGATAACCCAGTGATCGCTATTCATTGAATCTGAGAACAAAAAACTGTGATTATCGGTTGTCCCCATCTAAATTGGAAATAAAATGCACATTTTGTTCATTCATACCATAATTTGCATATACTGGCATTTATTGTGCATTTCCCCTAATACATTTCAGTCAAGCTTAACCTGAAAAATTAACTGGGAAAAATCGCAGGTGATATGTTCTTACCACTAAACACGTAAGCCTAAATTTACAAATGGTTTGCAATACATTTCTAACGCTTATCCGAAGCAAAGTGTTAAGGTTGGATTTCCAACTGCGCAGGATAGTAACCCAAAGTAACCCAAAAAAACGCAAAGTTGTACCATAAACTATGTTGCATTACTTTCCGTCAAACTGGGTCCGTGAAAGGTGCATGGGCATTCCTAGGCAACCACCGATTGATTTTGACACAAAAGGGCCAATTATGATGTCGTTAGGAAACTCTTCTGACCGAATCAATTTCGGAATCGTCTCCAACTGAATCGGGTTCTGCGAGTCCAACCAACCGATTACGATGCTTCCCAACATCGTTCGGTCGGACTCGCATTGACTTCAATGTGAGCCTGTGTTCCGAACGAGAACACAGGCTCCCATTGAAAAAAGAGGTGGTTGGGGAAAACCTTGCTCCCTGTGGCGGGCATCTCATGGTGCTTGCCACACTGTGCATGGTTGGAAAGAGGGGTCCCATGGTACCCCCACGGGCCCCAACCGGAGGCCTACGGGTGAAGGGGGCCTGCCACAGGATCCCAAAGTCAGATTCCGACAGCCGTTTCGTGTCGGGCAAACCGATTCAGAACAGCTGTCAGAATCAGCCATCGTAATCTCTCGGTCAGTAACTGTGTCCATAGAGCTGTACAATTTGGCTCCGAGCGACTCAGGCTGTCCGAATGCCAATCGAAACTGAATCAGAGAGCCCGAACGGTTTCCTTGCATCGTAATTGGCGGTTCGGAAATGTATCTTGGAGAATCCGAACCCCGTTCGGAGCCTTTCGAACGACATCACAATCGGCCCAAAATCTCCTCAAGGCAGGTGTAACAGGGAGAATGTTTTTAAGTTCTCTTAGTTTTTCCCACTTTTTATGTGTACTTTATTGTGCAGCACACATACCAAGTGGGGAAAACCTAAAAGCATAGTTCTTGTACTGGAAGGAACACCATCCAGTACAAAAGAAATGCCTTAGACAATACAGAAAATCTTACAATATGACTCAAGATTGTCTGCTTGGGCACATGGCTGCCTAAAGTGTGCCAGCGCAGGGAAAGGGCAGAATAGTACCACATGTTAGTATAGATGGTGCTATTCTGCTCTCTCCTTTGCATGCAACTGTACTTGCTTACCTGCGTTGCATGACTTCTTTGTAAATCTGGGCCATGACTACAATCCCTGAGCAATCAAGCAGGAATAAGAAAAATAAAGAGCCATGGCTAGTCTCTAAGTGAAATTCAAGGGCACACACGCACATGCACGCACGTGCGTGCGCGCACACACACACACACACACACACACAGATCAACCATGAGCTTTCAAGATGACTGATGTAGACCACATCAGTGGTGAAATCCACACATGCAGACAACTACAAATGAGAGTCACAAAAGCATCAAGCATAAAGGTAATTTGTGGTAACACACTATACAATAACCACATAACCCAGCATAAAAGTAATAAAATAACAATAAAAAGCCTTTAAAACTGAGAAGAGTAATATATTGGGAAACGTGTCCTCTAGTCCTGACTTCATAGAGAATCTGGAGAGAGAAAACTAATGAAGACTCATCAATTTGACTTATTAATGTAACAGAATGAATGTACTTCCCGGTTGATAATTGTCGCTTGCTCTGTGAAATTAAAATTCTGTTTAATATAGATCCTCATCTCAGCAAGTTAATAAAATGCCTTTCAAAAGTGCAAGTTAACTAAGTATGCATATGCCTATATGGTAATCAAGATGTTGATGTCATTATTAGGGCAATAACTTTAATTATATTTCAGGAGATGAATGACAATTAGAAAGCACATAATCTCGGAGAAGTATTTCTTGCCACATAGCTTTGCCCTGAAGTCAAGCCAAAGACGCATTCAGCTTCGTGCATTTTAATGCCTGGATAAATGCACACCTAAGGAATTATTAACTAAAAAGGATAACAAGCATGGGAGGCTAATTTCAAAATGGAATGCCATTTCTTTTATGAGGTTAAACTAACCCTGAGTAAAGTCGGGCTATTTTGTTTATAAGTTTTAAAATTGACCAATTTTATCTGGTTACTGTGATGCATCAGAAATCTTCATAAAATATTAAATTGTGTGCCTTTTGGTGGAGAGTTCCATTTTTTTCTGCGAGCTTTGATTACCATTTTGAGAAGATGTATTGGCCAATCTTTATCTAAAGTACAGTAAAAATAAAGGTACTTGTTAACAACCTTGATAAAAAATCATAGTAATTTCTTTTCTGAAATGGTCTGTTACTTAGCAACTTGAACATTGTTTCTGGTGCAGAAGAGCAGTAATACTTTAACCAATAGGTTCATGTACTCCACTACACATTTCAATTGTGGATTGTAAAATTAGGCTCTGCTAGGCTTCACACAGCAATTCTGCAGTGAGAGGTCTGTTGTCCCCTATTGTTCATGTCTAAGGTAATGGGAAAGCTTTCCCTCATAAATATGTCTCATAACACTTCAGTGGTGGAACTAGTGGTAAGCTTGTTTATGAAAAAGATTTTTAAGTTTAGGAAACATTCTGCAGATATTTCTACGTCTCCTGAAACATTTTAGTAAACAAAATTAAACTATTGTCCTAACTTCCCTGGGGATTTCATACCTCTCTGCTTTTTCACTGCCCATTGCTAACCATTTCTCACTCTTCTTGCAACTCATAAAATGGGACGACTCTCTATCTCTCCCTGGCCAACACAATCTTCCTCCAACCGTCTTGGGTGAGGATTTACTTCAAATGCCCTCCATCCCTTAACTGAGTGTCTACCATGAATATTATTGGATTGTAGACATTATTCTCCATTCTCCACAAAAGACAACTCATCTGACACTCTAAATATGATTGCAAACAGACCCTTAAGCATGCTGCCATCTTCCCAACTTTCTTCATCTTTTCTTGTTCCTCAATAAATGTTAAATCTTTGGCAGAAACATTCTACACCCCTTCTGGTCAACCACATATCCACTATTCTCCAAAGCATACCACACACCTGTAACAACACTCGATACCCGCCATGCTCATCACACACACTGACCACACCTTCCCACCTTGGTAACTTTTAGCATAGTCTTCCTGGTTTCTCTGTCACTGACACCCAGCAACTTTCACCACAATATGTGTCCATTGCACTGGGAGTGAAAGTTATAGTTTGCATTGCTGCTGTGCAAGTTATCGATTGTGCTTCTCACCATGAATTGCGAATTTCAGTGGTTTTTAGTTTTAAGTTGTAGCCAGAATTGCACTTTATCTGTGATTTTCAGATGACTTTCAGAATTTCTAAGGCTTTTTTAAATGTATGTTGAGTTGTTATAACCAATGCTAACCATGTACAAATGTAGATCTAGATATAGCCACAGTGATTGTCTCAACTGTGTAGTTATGGTTTAGACACACTTTCAATTTGAAAGGTATTTTTGATTTGCCTTTAGTTTTTGACCACCTGGACCGAATTGTACAAAATTTGGCAAATCATTCGGCTAAGGTTAGGCATGATAATTTTCATGTAGATTCGCACTGGGAAAAAAGTTGAGATGGCATGAAATAAGTATTTTCCCATATTAGCTCCCCTAGGAAAGTTTGCTCACACCTTCAGCCCAAACAGCTGAACAGATTTTTGCCAAACTTGGCATGAAAGTAGAAGTTTACCCAGAAAGCATGCTTTAGTTGGCTTCCTGTAAATCTGCTCAGTAGTTTTAGGGATAGAAGCATTAAAACAAGCTGCAGAGCGGGCTTTAAAGGATTACCAACCTTTTTATATTCGTGTTGTTTAGAATTCACAAATTGTTTGCAAGTACGTGAGTTAAAAAAAGGAATCTGATTGCATGAGGTAGTTTTTTCTCCCATAATCCCTTTCGGAACTGTTTTTCCAAAGCACACCAGGTTATAAACAGTTCTCATTGGCTGCCATTGCAGGAAGCGGTACACAGACCCAGTGTCCTGAACATTATTCAAAAAGGCTTATGAAGCTGCAAGGTAGGCACATCATGAACCCCAGACCATAGTGGTAGAACCTTCAAAGGATGGCCCAAGGAAATACATTTAAAAAAGCAATAAAACTTGCAGTAGTCCCATTTCAAACTTGTGAATTCAGGTCCCCCAAAATGGTGCCCGGGGACCTCTGTCCTGAGTTAGGTCTCTGCCCGATATTTGAGGTTCTGAGGATTCATGAGTTATGAATTGAAATCTCAAGTGTGAGGCAAGTTTCAGGGCATGAAGATTGTATTGGATTTAGATATCCAATTTTGGATACATATAAGTGGGGTTTTTTTTAATGAAAGGCCCGGGCAAAGGCCAAGCACTGTATGTTAACTTTTCTGTTTAGTGGGGTTTGGCCACCCAACCTCTGCTGCACACTGCTTATTGCCTTGAGGAGCAGAGGTTGTCTGCCTGTGGATGGTTGGGTGCAGGATCCATGCAGCCAAGTCCTATAGCACATAGCCAAAGGTTGTGCACAGCAGGAGTTGACTGCCTGCAGTGGGATTGATGCAGGACCTCGCCATAGGCCTTGCGCCATAGACCTGCAGTGCACAGGCAAAGACTATGTGTAACAGGGCTTGCCTGCCCGTCATAGATTAGGCCAGGCTCTGTGCCTAACCCCCCTGTGCATGGCAAAAGGCCATGCAGAGGAGGTTAGGCGTCAGGTTGTCAGACCACTTTAGAGAACTGAAACCACACTTGCGATCAACTTCTTTCCAACCTGAAAGAAACTATGTTTGTTAATTTCCTTTGAGCTCTTGGCAGCTTATGATACTGTAGACCGTGGGATCCATTAAAAAAGAGTCAATGAATGGGGAGAATATCTGTATCAGCCTTTCAATGTATACCCTCCCTCCTGTGTAACAGAAGCCAATGCGTGATCATTGGAATGGGGTAACATGAATAAGAGATGTGCCATGCAGTGTTTCAGAGAGGTCCACCATGTGCTCATCATTTACATGTTCCCTGCGACCCAAATCCTAGAACATCATCAGGTATATTTCCAGCTTTATACTGATGACACCCAAATTAATATCCAACCATAGAACAACTCAGAGAGTTAGTCCACATTTATGGACTGACTATACAGCACTTTTTATTAGATGACTGAAAACTTTATCTTGAATATAGTGAAGACCGAGATTTTGGTAATAGGAGATCCTGATGTCAGTTGTTTAAAGGTGCTCAGAACAATCCTTCTGCTACTGCACTTGGTACTGCAGGTCGAGTCCTGGTCCCATAGTACCGAAAAGGCCCAAGGGATAAAAAGGTCCCTGAGCCAATTGAAGTGCCCCATTTTTTTAAATTAAAGTCTCACAGGACCAACCGCCTAGATTTACATAAATTGTTAATCAATTCATGATCACCCAATCACCTCTATTAATGCAAGTTTCTCAAAAAAACGGAATGGATTTACACCGAATCACAAAAAGCGCAAATCTTTAAGTAAACTGCTAATTTCTTGAAATGTTTGATGTAATTCTACTCAGCCATTTTTTCTGTATCGCATCCCAAAATTTCCTAAGGAAAATAACTTGGGAACTTGAAGGATCACTGCACAATTTCCATGAGGGAGCTGATGTGGATGAACATTTATTTTAGGAAAGTTTTGTGAATATTAGGCAGATGGCACCCAAGTCATTTACTAAACAACAAAAGTTCTTCAGATGGAAACTCTGACCTAAGTATAACAACACAGCAGTGACAGAATTGCATAATCTATATATCTACTGTTTAGAAGAAGCCTTGGCACCTAATTGGGCTACAGTGTCAGGAGGTAGGGGACTCTCTGTGAAAAAGGATGTGTATAGTAGGGGCTTGGCCACCTAATGGTGTTAGTGTGTCTAGAGGAAGTGGGATACAGTGCAAATACTTTAAATACGCCCCTATGTTTATGTAGCATGTTCCTGCAACATATGGTACATTTTTTCATATTTCAAAGGCTATACTGCTTTGCAGAGTATATTGAATTTAAGCATTTTGGATGATGTAATCTGTGATGTTATCAATGTTGTCATCAATGATGTAATTTGAGATGTTATCAATGATGTCATCAATGATGGCATTGAAACTCTCAGGAGTGATGTATTATGTGAGGTGATAAGCAGTGCATTGCGAGGCTGCAAGTTATACTTAACTAAGTAAATTCTAACTGGTGTCTTTAGTTTAATATGGTATTTTGTTAAATTACTTTTTCACCAAACTATAACTTCATTCTGACCTTTGATTTTTTTCAGTAGTTGCTGATGGTAGTCACTCTTTAGTTATAGTTAAGATTCTGAGACATAGTCTTGCCTTGGCTTTTTGATTGGTAATAACTGTGCCACTGTTTGATGACAAGTCTCCACTAAACTTTGCAGGCCTATGCCTTTTTCTACATTTGCTGATGATGCAAAGTTTGGTTGTGATTAGTTAAGGGGGGGCAAAGAAAAAAGGAGGGGTAGCAACACACGTTTATCCACCAATACACTTAACATGCACTTTTTAGACAGCCATAGCAGCACAATTGATGAATAGATTTTTATAGAAATTGGCAGGAATCTAGATTATGGAGGGGAAAGGGTCCCTTTGTTATTTAATGAAAATTGGATTCGTTTTGAAGTAATAAGGGACAAAAATGGAGTGATATATTGGCGGCAGTATGCAGTGGTAACTTTGAGGCACACTGCAGCATATGGCGATGACAAAACACAATATTATTGGCTAATGAGAGCCTTTAAAAAATGTAAAGGCAGCCATATTGTGTACACTCCACTTTGCCTTTGTTGAGTGTTTAAGTCTGAAATATCAGTTATTACTGTAGTTTTAGTGTACAGGATGAAATGAGGCAGTTTAGTGCAGATAATTAACTATAAACTTGAGCCTTCCCCATGCACTGCTTGCAACCTATCATGCTACATCACTTATAGAATGGTAAATCATAGCTTTCATAAAAACACTCATGACATCTCAAATGACATTATTTATGAGAACAGTGTGCATGGTAGAAGGCAGAGTTATGGTCCGGGCTCAAATTATAACTTTAAGTCATAATTTTAAGTTATAACTATAACTTTTGAATTTTAATGCTTGTGTAGTTTAAGTTGGTTTTGCTAGGAAATAATAAATGATTACGTTTTCCTAACTATAACATTACTTTAACTATATATATATATATATATATATATTTATATATATATTATCTACTGGCGGTCGCCAGTAGATAGTTATAGTTAGGACCTATTTTCCATAGGAAATCCGCGACATTCTATTTGAAATAACTCTTGCGTCGGTTAACGAATCTTCGCGCAATTTTCAAACTTTATGGCCCACTCCGGTCCGCTCCTACCCTGAAAGTTTTGGGGTGATTTGTCAAGCGGGGGCCGAGAAAAAAGGGGGGTCCCAAAATGTGTTTTCCCCATTCATTTTCCCATAGGAAACTTTAGCCACGGCTACAGCCCGAACTGCTGAACGGAATTACACCAAATTTGGCAAAGAGGTAGTTCTTGGTTCAGAAAGAACCCTTTTTGTTAAATGGTGTAAATCCGTTCAGTAGTTCCTGTGAAAATCAAAAGGAAAATCACATATATATCTATGGCCGCGTCGGATTCGCGCACCCTCCCGACCACGAGCTGCATGCTAATTGGCTGTCAACACTCCAAATCAGGAAGTGTTGGCAGCCATTGTGTCCCTCGGTAGAACCGAGGGACAGAAACAAGTGCGCAAAGCGCAAAAAGGGGGCAAGGTAGAAACACCCTGACCCCCTAGGTCTGCTCAGGCGGTCCCACAAGGACCCCCTGGGCAAAAAAAAGCATTTTTAAAAAAAAAAAAATCGGCGGGATGCACTTAGGGTGCGGGGATCCCGCCGATAAAAAAATTGAAGCGCGGTCTCCCGCGCTCGACAGGTCTTTGCCCCGGGTGGCCCAAGTCCCGGGGGCATGCGGGGGTGGGTTTATGTTTTATATGGGGGGCCTCTAAGGCCTCCAAGCCCCGGGACCGCCACCCCCGGGCTTTATAAAAATGGTGCGGGAGGGCTCTCCTGCCCTCCCGCAGCCCCTGGGACCGCCACCCCCCGGGGCTTCTTTTTTTAATTTTTAATAACGTGTGGGGGGCTCCAGCCCCCCCACACGCCCCGGGGACCACCACCTCCCCGGGGCAATATTTACAAATGGTAGTGGTGGTCTTATTGGTAGCACATCACTCTCTATGTGCATTGAATATTTACTTGCAATATTGGTGCCCCTCAAGGTTTAAGGTTTACACCCCACTACCTAGGGTGTTGTCCACTGTGGTTCATAAGAACTCAGTGGTGATATCAGAAAATAAAGAAAAACCTCGGCACTCAAATCAGTTCAATTTTGATTCATACGAAAAGAATATTGACACGTGTTTCGCTTTCAAAAGAAACTTTTTCAAGGCTGCAATAAATGCCATAAAAGAAATCCAATATTTAAAATACAACAGTAAAAAGTGAAACGAGGAAACAAGAATTTATATAATTTCTCAAAAGTAAGAAAGACAAAGGAAAAGAAAGTTTATATGCAGAAAATAAACTGCATTTAAAAACCATAGCATTATAATAGAGTGCAAAGAAAGGACAATTATTTTGAAAATTGCTCCGTGGTAAACCAAAAACCAACCAAAAGTGTAGTCACATGATATACATCATGTACACCAACAAAAGTACAAGTGATAGATAGAAAAGACCCCGAGTCAACCAATAATAGCCCTTGATGGCCCTGGGGACTGCCACCCCCCAGGGCCGGCTCCTGCAGTGTCCCAGGGTGCCTACCCCCGGGACACTGTAGTTTGCTATGACAGGACGGGAGACTCGCGGCTTTGGATATTGGAAGCGAGAGCAGGGAAACCTGCTCTCTCTTCCAATATCCAAAGCAGATTGCTTTTCCACACGGGGAGCTGCATCTTAGCAGCTCCCCATGTGGAAAAGCAATGCCGGCTCCGAGCCGGCGGGACTGTGGGGGGATTGGGGACCCCCCCACAGTCCCCAATGGAGAGGGCCAGCCCCGGGGAATGGGGTCCCCGGGGCAAGTAGTGGCCCGGGAGGAGGGCCGCGCGGCCCCCTCCCCAAAAATATTTAACATTTTTAAAAAAGAGGGCATGCCCTGGGGATAGGCCCAGAGAAGGGGCCACGCGGCCCCCTTCCCGTTTTATTTTAATTTAAAAAATAATGAAATCCTCATGCCCCGGGGATGGGGTCCCCGGGGCCAAAAGAGGCCAAGGAAGGGGGCCACACAGCCCCCTCCCATACAAAAAAATAAATAAAAAGACCGGCACTCTGCAGCAGTCTGCAAACGCGTCCCCTGGCGCGTTTGCAGATGGGGAACGAATTCCCCTTGAATACTGGGGGTCCCTGGGGGCCAACTAGCCCACCAGGAACCTCCAGTATGCACCAGGGGGCTGCGTTGCAGAGAGGTGTACAGAGGCCACGCCCCTTTTTACACCTCTCTGCAACGCAGCTCTGTGGCGTTTTTTGGAGGTACATGGTGGGCTAGTTGGACTCCAGGGACCCTCAGGATTCAAGGGGACTTAATCCCCCAACTTAAAATGTGCCAACATTCCTCTAAAATCAGCTGAACTACGAATTCCGATTTACTCACCTGTTATCAGGAGAGACCTCAGTGCTGCATCTTTGAGCCCAGTACTGATCCTGAAAAGTAATATTAACCGTACTTACCAGTAACTTGAATTTCCTTCCATAGGATAACATTGACTGGTTTCACTTGGAAATTCTTCTAAGTGTGGAGTCTTGGAACTTTATAATCTTCCTCTAAAATCAGCCGAACTACGAATTCCGTTTTACTCACCTGTTATCAGGAGAGACCTCAGTGCTGCATCTTTGAGCCCAGTACTGATCCTGAAAAGTAATTTTAGCCGTACTTACCAGTAACTTGAATTTCCTTCCATAGGATATCATTGCCTGCTTTTTGCTGAAAAAGTTTCTAAGTGTCGATTTTGAAACATACAAATATTCCTCTAAAATCAGCAGAACTACGAATTCCGATTTACTCACCTGTTATCAGGAGAGAACCCAGTGCTGCATCTTTTAGCCCAGCACTGACCCTGAAAAGTAATTCTAACCATACTTACCAGTAACTTGTATTTCCTTCCATAGGAATCCATTGTCTGGTTTTCAGCAGAAAAGTTTCAAAGTGTCGATTTTTGAAACATACAAATATTCCTCTAAAATCAGCAGAGTAATTTTAACCGTACTTACCAGTAACTTGAATTTCCTTCCATAGGATAACATTGACTGGTTTCACTTGGAAATTCTTCTAAGTGTGGAGTCTTGGAACTTTATAATATTCCTCTAAAATCAGCCGAACTACGAATTCCGATTTACTCACCTGTTATCAGGAGAGACCTCAGTGCTGCATCTTGAGCCCAGTACTGATCCTGAAAAGTAATTTTAACCGTACTTACCAGTAACTTGAATTTCCTTCCATAGGATATCATTGCCTGCTTTTTGCTGAAAAAGTTTCTAAGTGTCGATTTTTTAAACATACAAATATTCCTCTAAAATCAGCAGAACTACGAATTCCGATTTACTCACCTGTTATCAGGAGAGAACCCAGTGCTGCATCTTTTAGCCCAGCACTGACCCTGAAAAGTAATTCTAACCATACTTACCAGTAACTTGTATTTCCTTCCATAGGAATCCATTGTCTGGTTTTCAGCAGAAAAGTTTCAAAGTGTCGATTTTTGAAACATACAAATATTCCTCTAAAATCAGCAGAGTAATTTTAACCGTACTTACCAGTAACTTGAATTTCCTTTCATAGGCTAACATTGACTGGTTTCACTTGGAAATTCTTCTAAGTGTGGAGTTTTGGAACTTTATAATATTCCTCTAAAATCAGCCGAACTACGAATTCCGATTTACTCACCTGTTATCAGGAGAGAACCCAGTGCTGCATCTTTTAGCCCAGCACTGACCCTGAAAAGTAATTCTAACCGTACTTACCAGTAACTTGTATTATCTTCCATTGGAATCCATTGTCTGGTTTTCAGCAGAAAAGTTTCAAAGTGTCAATTTTCACAAACTACAAATATTCCTTAAAAATCGCCTGTATGACTTAAACGCATTCTTTCAACTGTTTACAGGAGATGCACCAGTGCTGGATACAGGATCCACCACTGAGTAAGAAAAAGTAACGATAACACTACTTACCTGCTAAGTGAATTTCCTCCCATAGGATAACATTGGTGATTCTATGTGAAAAAGTTTCTAAGTGTCAACTTTTAAAATACAATAATATTCCTTAAAAATCACTACTGTAACCAAAACACTTTTACTCAACTGTTTACAGGAGATGTCCCAGGACTGAATCTAGGATCCAGTCCTGTGGTTAAAAAGTAATCAATAAAGTAACTAATTGCATTTAACTAGAAATTTACATTGAGCTCAATGTTGCATTGTGTTTGAAATTGTGTTGCCCATTGCAACAACTGTAACTACTGTACTTAAAAGTCTATTGCCTATTTGCAAAGTATTTAAACTAAAGTAATTCATTCTGAGAAAGTATATTTTGTAATGTAATGTATAATGTAATTACAATGTAATTTAAAAATAAAATATGTAAAAATAAATAGTTTAAAAAATGTAGTAAATCAGTATCAAAAAATAAATATAACAATTAATACATTTAAAAATTGTCATTTACATAACCTTTGAAATTCACTGAAAAAACCATAGGTTTTAGGGGCATTATAGTTAGAAATTAGCATTTAAAAAACCTTTGAAATTCACTGAAAAAACCATAGGTTTCAGGCACGTTATAGTTAGAAATTAGCATTTAAAAAACCTTTGAAATTCACTGAAAAAACCATAGGTTTCAGACACGTTATAGTTAGAAATTAGCATTTAAAAACCTTTGAAATTCACTGAAAAACCATAGGTTTTAGGGACAGTTATAGTTAGTTGGACATTTCACTCGTACAAAACCATAGAAATTCCCCGTTATAGTTAGTTCAGCTAACTATAACTCGCGCCCCGCAATGCACTGCTGATGACGTCACATATTACATCACTCATGACATGGTCAGTGACATCACTGATGACATCACTGATGATATCTCAAATGACATCACTGATGACATCACTGATGACATCATCCACGTGATAATCTGATGCACCTTCTCACACCCTAATATAACCTTTGATACACCCACTCTAAATTACAGACTGCCATTCGCAAAACTATAGACACTCCAACACCAATAACTACATACCCACTCACTGATTCTTAGGTCTACACACACATCCACTCACTCACCCGTACAGTCACTCATACTTACGGTCACTCAGTACAAAATCAGTACATTTCAAATTCCAGGTCTCCTAGAACCCAAGAAAATATCAAAATTCATGAATTGCAACAAACCATACACAGTATACTGCTTAGTATGTCCCTGTGGACTAAGATATATGGGAAGCACCATTCATCCCATGAAAATATGCATCCTATAACACCAGAGGGCAATAAGTAAAAAAAGACGCGTCCTACCCAGTTGCAAGACACTTTGAAACGCACCACCAGAGTAACAGAAATCTATTAAAATGTGTCTGCATGGATCATGTACCACACAACATCACAGGTGGTGATAGAGAGTTGAAAATGCGCAGGTTAGAATCTAGGCATATAATAGACATGCAGACATAAGCACCGTCTGGGCTGAACAGTGGGGAAGAGTTGGGGGTACATCTATGATCACAATACACTTTGAGGAATAAGGCCAATGAATTAGAAAGCCCATTCTGGGCAGGATTATTAGATGCACATTGTGAACATGTATTGCGAAATGCTAAAAGTGGTAAATGAATTTCAGAGCCATAAGATGGCTTGATAGGCCCATTCAAGCGACAGTTTCTGCCAAGCACAGTGACCATGCATTGGAAAACAAATCAAATCAATTCTCTTTTTTCTATCCTTAATCATAAAGATCATAAAAGTTCAAACATACAAGTAAAAACCATTCATCATTATAAAAAATATAATAAGTTTTAAATATCCTATTAAAGACCATGCAATAAAAACAATTAAAAAAACTTATAATTCATTCCAAATTATTATGTAGTCTCCTAGTCTTTAGGGAAGGACATAGAAAGGCCGCAACAAAATAACACACACACAGATCTGACAACTGTTGTAAAAAGAACATCCCTGGGTGACATTGCCTAAAGTTTCATTTGCACATAATTGGGAGTATGAATCTTTTACAGTGCTCTAAATAAAACTTACAGAAGAAAAATAAAATGCAGGTTAGATTGTGTCGACACACCATCACATGGACATGGCGGGAACTCTTGCAATGACAAAATTCCCGCTGGATAGGCCAACATGCAGGGGATAAGATTTAAACAAAACCTGAGTAATATAAATCTATGACGTTGATTTGTCACGGACAGTAAGTATGGGGCTGTCCCTTCATCCGTAATTGGTCCCTCTAAATAGGATGTTACCGTATATTCATTGGAACACAATAATGAGAATAGTTGCTATAAAGCATTTTTATCATTCTATTGATGTAACCCTTATTTATTTGGGAAAATGATGAATTAGACTGTATTTTTATTGCTAACGAAACATGGTTGCATTGTAATTTTGTTTGGATATATATCTATATATATATATATATATTCAAAGATGGAGCTCAAATATAGCAAAGAGGAAGTCCGTTGCCAATGTTAATGAAAATGCAATTGACACAAATAAGGTAAAACCATGGCAGCCGCTGACATTGAGAAAGGCACACTGCCGAAACACGGCTGTGTGTATATGAGTCCTGAATAAAAGGATAATCCTCTCCTGTGAGTGCTGGTCTTAATTCAGAGAGCTGGGATTACTATGCGAGTGTGCCCTTGCGTGACCAAGCACCCGCTTGTGAGTGTGGAAGCTGTGGCACAAGATGGAGCATGATATATATATATATATATATACATACACATACCTTTATATATATGTTTATACACCTATATATTAGGTTATATTTAGGTGTAATAAAAATATGCATTTTTGATTTTAAAATACTCTTAGAAATTCACTGAAAAACAAAGGTTAAAGTGATGATATAGTTAGGTGAATTTCTCAGTGACAACATTAACATTTTGAACTAATAAAAATAAAGAAATTCGGCAGTTATAGTTAGTAGCACTAACTAATACTTGCAGCCCCACCATGCACTGCTTATGACCTCACATATGATATCACTGATGACATGTTCTATGACATCATTTATGGCATCACTGATGAAATCTCAAATGACATCATTGATGACATAATGCAATGAGTTTGGGAGTCAAACACACAATTCCCTGTGTGGACTATGAGCAGGCTGTACTTTCTTTCTGGCTCTAGCGATCCGCTCACAAGATCATACATTTGGAATTAAGTACATAGCAGTCTATTTTTTTTGTTTTGAAAAAAGTAAGACATGAAAAGTGTTGTTTAAATTTATAAAAACTGTTGATGTATTATTGCATTGGAGATACTAAGAAAGTTAAGAGAGTTCTCTGTTTTTATGATCTTGGGGGTCTCACGCAAGAGACTCGTAAGACACCCGGGAGTGTGAAGACATTCCAAGGAAGGTTTTTAATTGGTTCATATGGATGTCTATATTTAGAAAAAAAATATTCCTTCCTTGTTGCTTCATTTGGATTGAAGACATGGCTGCTCTAAATTTGGAGCTGAATTCAATCTCCCTGAGTCTAGCACTGGGCTACCCCTTGTGGCAGCAGAGAGGTTTATAAGAGCAATAATAAGAATAAGAAAGAATAAAATATTAATTTGGTTATTGGGGTTTGCTGTGATTAGACCATTTTAGCTAGCTCTCTGACATTGCTGATTTTCTGTCATCAGAATGTCATCCTCAGATTCAGATGAGAACCCTACTGCTGTTCCTGCAACTCAGTCACCTCAGCCATCCGTAGGAGTCCTTAGTGTGGCAATCTTGTTTAAATGAGGCATGGTAGGGAAAAAAGAGTCTGCCAAATATGTGATTTGTTAAATATGCAAAAGGAGTTCAGTAGAGGTAGCCAGACTATGCAATACAGCATGAGTACCACTGGGATGTGGTGACATTTGAGTGCTTTGTACCCCTCAACATCTTGCTTGGGCTGAGTGAGCCTGTGCTGCTTAGCTTGATAACTCCTCAGCGGCGTCCACATCTTTACTACCTGGTGGCACTGTGCCTTCCCAGGTACTCACCACTCAAGTAGATAATAACCCTGCTTATCTGAATGAAACCTTTTTTCTTCTGAGGCAAGCAGGGCTGCACAGGACAGGCTTGCTCATGTTCAATTCAATTCAATTCAATATGTTTATTAAGAATTTGGATCTCTAATGAGGTCCACTTAAGACGTACATAGACAGTCATATTAAAAAAAACAATAATTATAGAATACACTTCATTAAAACCATTATATCTACGTTGCTACATCAATTTGTACAGATTTAAATCATTAGGAGACATCAAAGATTTCCGAAATCGACTCTGGGGGATTCTTTAGGCAACAATGGGGCCCTCCAGTAGAGGAAAACGGAGAATGACACAGTATAACATTCTAAAACGTGTACAATTTGATAGAATAACATAAGGAAGTAATTTCATCTAACGGAAAATTATTAAATAAAGTGCATCATATTGCAGCAACAACATAGCAGCAATCGTAAAGTTACATCCTATACTGAAACGGGAAAGGATCAAAACCTGTTAAGTATAAGTACAATTTGGAAAATTATCATACCATAGCAGCACCATATATTTTATATAAAGTGCATCATAAAGCAGCAAAATCATTTCCCTTAGGACTTATTTAAGATAGATAAAACCTAATTTAGTTCAAACAGCAATAAGTTAACAACAATCATAAGTATATATTTTCCACAGGTGAGAAATAAATACAAAAGGTCGAGGAGACATAAGAGCTTGGAATTTTGAAGGCAATATAATAAGAAAACTAATTAAATGCATAGCCAACCATACTGAGAGACTAATTAAGAAAATTTCAAATATATTCATAAACTCCCTAAAAAAGTTAAAAGGTTTTATGCATACTATTTCATTTTTTGCACAAAACAAAAATTCTCGAGCAGCCGAAACATTTTTAATACCATTCTGGATAAACATTGGTCGGAGCCACCTAAATCGCGATGAAGTCAAAGCCAAACATACAAACAAGATATGATCAAGGTTCTGAATACCCTGATTACAAAAGTTGCAGTTTTTTCCACCTTTCCTATTAAGTGACCAATTTACGGTTAAGTCATTTAGTGGTAAAAGGTTCATACGACAGAGGGTGAGCCACCGCGAATACCGTGGCTTAAATTCCAGGAGAGGTACTGCTGAGGAACTCTCGGGAAGAATCCTTGACTATTGTTTCCAGTCTGGCCCTTGCTCTACATATAATGACATCTCTCTGATAGCTAATTACGCCACTTGAAATCTTTAAAAAGATTTCAATTCTGTGAGAGAGAAGGAGAGCACGAAATCCTCTTGTACATTAAAATATTACAGTGCCAAGAAGAAATCGCTAGAAAAGAGTATTTATACATTTATCCTGAAAAAATTTCCTGTCGCATAAAACGCCTCAGTGAAAAAGGTTCACTGTTCTTTAGCTGGTAGCCCCAACATATTACCCTAGCTAAACCTTGTAAAAAAGAACTTACCAAGCCAAATTCTAGCCTAATGGTGGCTATTGGGACAAGAGTATTTAAATTCCATAATTTACGGAAGATTTGGCCTTCGATCTTATCCAAGAAGCTCCATTCACTTACTGGTATGGATTCAATTGCGTATAACAAGGTGGGAGGAATTTTAGCTTTAAAAACTAAAAGCAGATGTGAGAAATGTCTTCGACCCATAGCACTATAAAATAGGCGTAGGCCATTTGCATGCGATGTTGCTTTACAAGAGCTATGTTCAATATGGGGACTAATCCTTGTACTACTTGAAATAACTTTCCCCAGATAAAGGTAAGAATCTACAATCTCAATTTTTCGGGACCAATTCTCCAATTAACATTATAAACTTTTCTATTTTTTCCTCGTTTCATAACCAAAACCTTACTTTTAGAAACATTTATCTTCAGAAATTGTGCAGACGTATAATTCTGTAGTTGTGACAATTTTTTGTTTAAACCAATAGGGGTCAGGTCCATAATTACAATGTCGTCTGCGTACATAAGGCAAGGAAAGGAGCGGCCACCTATTTTTGGCGCGTCCCCTTCCGTTAAGGAAAAACAATCCGGTAGATCTCTTACATATAGAGAGAACAGTAGAGGTGCTAATAGGCAACCTTGCTTCAAGCCATTTTCCGTAGAGATTACTGAAGATAGGCCCTGAGTTCCCCCCATTAGTACCTGACACCATGTTTGTGAGTGTAGGGCAATAACTAAGGATAACAGGGTTGAAGGCACCCCCATTTTATATAGCTTTTTCCAGAAAAGTGGGCGGTCTACCTTATCGAAAGCAGTAGAAAAGTCTATAAATGCTACATAGACTTTTGTCCTGCAAAAGACCGTATATTTCTCTTCTATTAGTTTCAACAAACAGATGTTGTCTAAGGTGGAGTGGTTTTTCCTGAACCCTGCTTGCTCAATGGGGAGAATTTTCTCCTCTACTACCCAATCAGTAAGATTCTCAAGAACACTGCGGGCAAAGATTTTCCCCACTGCGTCTAATAAGGATATTTGCCGGTAGTTACCTGGAAGATGTCTTTCGCCCTTTTTGTACAGCGGAATTAGGATGCTACCGGACCATGACGCAGGGGTCCGCCCACACAGATAACAATATTCAAACAGAGGGGTAAGATATGTTGCCCATAGTATCGGCTCTTTTTTATGATTGACATACGGATTTCATCTGGGCCCATTGCCCCTGAGGCTCTCATTTTTTTAATCAGTCTAACAACTTCCTCCTTAGAAGGAGCATTATTGTAAACTGAAATTTTTGGGGAGTTCATTAGAAAGAAGTCAGGCCAAAAGGAATTTAAATTCGCTGAGTAAAGTTCTAATAAGTGGAGTTTCCATTCTTCTTCATTTATTGGAATGGGAAGAGATTTAATTCTAGTACCACAGCTTTCCGCAATTATTTCCCAATATCGTTTTGAATTATTTTTAGAAGCAGCTTCTTTTAATTGAACCCATTCGTAATCTTCCTTTTTTTGTTTTAAGGAGCATTTTTTCAGTTGTCTTTTCCTCTTTAGTAAACCTATTAGTCGATTTCGTTCAAGAGAATAATTCAAAAACTGAGCCCTCACTAATTTGTTTAAATCCTTACGTAGTTTATTTTGTGAAAAAATGTTCCTAGTTTTTTTCTCCTCTTTGTTTAGAAAGAGATGTTGGGCCCGATTCACAAAGGCAATCTGAGACAAGAGTCTAACTTTACGACTTTTGGTATTCACAGAGGTCATTTACGAGTTGTATCTTTACGTCCGCAATTGGGAAGAATCTCCGGCTTGGGCTGTACTCTTCGCACCCGGGCTATACTCTCCGCACCCAATCCGTACTCTCCAGCTTGGGCCTGATGAAGTGTAATCAATGGGCCGGAATGCAATTTTTACAAAAAGGAACATTAGGAACGTGTAATAAATGGTAGAGGAGGTCATGAAAATCAGTTTGGGCAGGAAAAAGGTTGTGGCCAGACACTGCATTGCATCCCAGAAAGGTTTGCTCCATTGTATCATGGTACATGCAGTCAACAATTTGCGCTCCCCTCAGCGTTGACTGTAGTGTTACACCACATTCAGTGTTGACTATAGTGTTACACCAAACTTTGAAACAACTACTACTGTACAGTCAACAAGTCCAGCAATCTCAATTCAAAAGATTGACAATGTCTATGTGAATATGCAACAGACCGAGTCATCTCCCAGTTCTACAAAACCTGCTGAGCTGTCAAGAATACACCATATGGTGTCTGGTTACTTTGTGCATTATGATGAGCTCTCATCAGATTCAAGTGAACCTGAGCTGCCACCACCGCCTCTCCCTTTCAAGCTATGACTGTCTGCTCTCTATCTTTGACTGAAAAAGACATACTTTGGTGTTCTATGGATACATTTTATTTATTTATTTAATGTTTTATATAGCGCGAACCAGACCCAGAGAGTGGGTGTCAGAGCACCTTACATTTCAAAACGAGTATATGTGATTGTTCTGATATACGGTGGGAGCGAATTCCAAATCCTTGGTGCAGCTCCTGTGAACGCTCTATCGTAAGTTTTTTTCTTACGGAATAATGCTGGTTTCAGTAAAAAATCTTCCGCTCCTCGATGGTCTAGTTCCTCCGGAGAGCGTAATTTTATGGGCTAAGTAGAGTGGAGTTTTGTGGTGAATTGCCTTGTGTGTCATGCATGCAATTTTTAGTTCTATTCTTGCCTCGTATGGTAGCCAGTTGAGTACTTTCAGATGTGAAGTGATGTGGTCGTATTTTTTTGTTCCAGTTATAAGTCTGGTTGCTGCATTGAGACAGGCTTTTAGGGGAGCTGTTGAGATCTTAGGGAGTCCTGATAGAGTTGCGCATCCATATTCAATTCTTGATATGATCAGTGCCTGTACAGCCATTTTCAGATCCCCGGGCTCAATGAGTGGCTTCAGTTTTCTGAGGTAATTCAGATGAAAACAAGCGTTTTTTGCCATTGTGTTGATGTGTGCTCGCATGTTTAGATCTTTGTCCAGTGTAATACCATGAGATTTGGTTGAGTCAACTATCGTCGGGGTACCGTTTAGAGCTGTGATCAACTTGGTCCATTCTTTAATCTTGGTTGAGCTTTTAGGAGGGGAGATCAAAAGGATTACAATTGGATTACTTTTCCTGGTCCTCTGTATGGGTTTGGTAACTGTCTTTTTTCTACTTCTGAATAGACGCTATCTCCCAGAACGCTCTACGAACTTGCAAACTGGGTCCTGAAACCACATGCATCATTGCACAGTGAACAAAGGGACCTGTCCCTGGTGAGCATTACAGCAGTTCCAGTTCTGGAAGGATTGGTATGGGGCAGGGTATCGTATGATGTATATGGTCCGACTGAACTTTTAAAAATTCTATATCTGTTTAAAATTTGTTTAAATTATATCATCACCTCTAGTACTTTCTCTGATGATTGGGGCATTGAAACTGTGCATAACTTGCTTGCAGATCTAGAGCAATTAGCTGCATTTTCTAATGATGAATTGTATTATGGTACATCTAATTTTGGAGACATGTTTTGTTATCAACATTATGGTCACCATTTCTTACACAAATGATAAGTTGGCTTCTCTATAGATACTTATTATTCACTTGTCACCAATAAAAGGACTCTGACACTCAAATATTGATGCTTGATGATATGCGTATCTACTTTGCTCTGCTTCCAATGCTGTGGCTAATATCGATGCAATCTCTAAAAGTATCTTAGATAACTGTTCCTATGTGCTGCTCCAATTAAATGTCATATCATTATGATGATACACCTTCCAACTTGTTACATATAGTTACATATAGACTTCTGCCATATAGTCAGTTTGCGATGATATTGCTGTATGGTATTGGAACTCATATGAATGTTTGTAATTGTGGGGGCGAGCACATAGGCCAAGGTATATACGTTATAATTGTTATGACTATTTTATTTATTGATTGTCATCTTTTATATATGTGTCCTTCACGTCATATTTAATTATTTAAAAATTGTTTGTTGCTACATCCCTGATACATTACTGATGTGATCACGCAAACCTTTGGTTATGACACTTATGATGGCAGTTATTGTCCCGCTGTTTCTCCGGTTCTTTTGTTAATCTCTGATAGAGTCGTCTGTACCAGCAATGGCAGTTGTTGTTGTTGCTGTTGCTCATCCACGTTTTGCTCTCCCATGCAATATGTCTCTTACAGACATCCCCTGGTGGGAAAGGGCTTGGATGCTGCTCTGGATATTCCTGGAGAACGTTTGAGCTCTATTGGCTTTTCCCTGTTCTTTACCTTTCCCCTCTCACCACACCTCACTAATGGGATATCTGTTTCATGTTCGCTGCTCCTACTATATCTTATGGCTTACACTGAGCCCCTTACTCAGATTTGTTTTCTGTTCGTAATCTATGCATACGAATGTCTGGTATAAACATAGTTTCTCTTAATGTTAAGGTCTGAATCACCCGGCAAAGAGGGCTAAGATTTTAGATCAGTGTAAGAGTCTATCTGGTGATTTAATTTTACTCCAAGAGACTTAGTTAGGCTTTAAAGAAGCCCTTCTTATGGGAAAAGATTGGGTGTTGGATGTAACGTGCTCTGAAGCTACTGGGAAGTAAAATGGGCTTATTACTCTTATCATTAAAAAATCTGGCTTATCTATATTCAGCTGAACATGACACTAATGGGGGATGGTTACTTACACGACTGAATAATGGGTCTGAGGATTTATATATCATGAATTTATATGCTCCAAACAGAGATGATCCTAATTTCTGGCGTGTGATCAACAAAGAACTAGCTGATATTCCTCAAAATTATAAATTTGTTGGAGGAGATTTTAATCTTCCTTTGGAACCTATTTTAGATAGGCACTTGGCATTTAAATTTAGACATCCCAAGGCACATAAACAACTACTTAGTTTGTGTTCTTCACTTCATCTTCTGGATGCCTGGAGACTCCATAATACTACAGGTAGTGAGTTCACATTCTTCTCTTCACCCCATTCAAGCTTTTCTCGTATCGCTTACCTTCTTGTTGATGCTTCCCTTTTAAAAAATACAATGAATGGTACGATTCATCCAGTGGCTGTCTCCAACCATGCAGCAATTTTGTTATTCATTCTTAGCCTTTCAGATACAAAAGAGAACCGCACTTGGCATCTAAATACTAACATTTTAGAAGATGATACTGAGGTCAAAAAACTCAATAATGGGATTGTTTGATTCTTCAAGGAAAATGAAATATCGGTTGATTCCCTGATAATACTTTGGGATGCGTTTAAGTGTGCCATAAGCGGTCACATTATTAAAAAAATGTCTAAATGCAATGGCGACATTAGGAGAGCTCTCCAATCCTTAGGTGAAGAAATTAAACAAAAAGAGGAACTCTTTAGACATTCTAGCAATAAATCTCTTCTTCAGGATATTAAGCAATTGAAATATTCTTTTAACTCCATAGTTAGCAAAAGAGTCCATCTTGGGGTGCTCGGAAATCACATCAATTATTGTTATGAAATAGAGCCGGTAAATTGTTAGCGTCTACTCTTAAATATTGTAATACTAACACCACATAAATTACCCACATTACTGATAAAAATGGCTTTGAAAAAGTTTCATACCCAAGAGATTCTTGAAGTCTTTAGAGATTTTTATTAAAAGTTATATACCCGCAAAAGCATTGTACTAAACTTTCTTACCAGCAATTTCTCAACTCTCTTCCTATTTCTACTGTATCGGATGAAGACAAAGTTAATTTAGGTAAACCAATTGAAATAGAGGAGATTATCAAGGCTATTAAAGCTACTTGTTCTGGGAAAGCTTCTGGTCCGGACAGCTATCCCATTACCTTCTATATGATGTTTACTTCCTCGATCATCAAATAACTCAAGGGGGGTTTTGACCACTATGTTTTGTTGGGCAAAGTTATGGGTACAGCCACGGAAGACACTATTGCTGTTATAACCAAGGCAGGCAAAGATCACTCTGATCCAAAGAACTTTCATCCCATCGCTTTACTGAATATGGAGGCAAGAAAATTTGCGAACATTTTAGCAAACAGATAGGAGTCTCACATCCCCAACCTCATTCATGGCTCACAAACGGGTTTTGTTAAGGATAATATTCAAATGTTTTATCACATTGTAGAAAAGCTAAATTTCCTCACCATCTGCAGCGATCGCCCTTGATGCCAAAAATGCTTTTGACAAGGTGTGGCCTTTTTTTTACGTACGGTTCTAGAGTCACATAACCTTGGCAATTCCTTTATTAACATGGTTATGGCTCTTATGCCCAACCCAAGACTAATATTGGAATTAATGGTATGATATCTCCTTCTTTTGAACTTCAGCAAGGAATCAGACAAGGGTGTCCACTCTCACCCCTACTCTTCCTTTTATCCATTGACCCACTTCTCCACTTGCTTAACTTGAATCTTGAAATCAAAAGGTTTCAATTTGGATCACATACCTTTAAAACGGCTGCTTACGCAGTCAATGTTCTTATTTTTTCGGAAGATATTGAATCAGCAATCCCTTCTAAATTTGACATTAATCGTAATGTTTCAGATGTCTCTAGTTATACTCTTAATAAGGAGAAAACTGAATTGTTCCTTCTGAATCCATTGTGCCTTCGCTCACGCTTAGGAGATTCAGGCCTTAAATGGCAATGCACACGCATTAAGTATCTGGGATCTGGTTTTGTAGGGATCTTACAGATACTATACTCTACAATGAATCTTATATAATAAATAAGGTGAAAGATCTTTTGTCGTCCTGGTCACCTAAATACATTTCCTGGGCAGATTACAAACACTTAAAATGATGAAAACCCCAATTATTAATTTTCTGCCTTTCATGCTTCACTTAAAACTCTCATCATCGTTCTTCCATGAAATTGACAAACTTACCTCAAGGTTTCTATGGAGCGATAAGAGAGATAGAATTTCCTACAAATATCTTAGGAAACTGCTCGCATTAGGAGACTGCAATCTCCCGGATTGGAAATTATACCAACTATCCTTACTGGCTGCCCAAGGAGCAATTTGGTTTTCACCAGACTCTCATTATATCCCACAGTAGGTACATATAGAATGAGATTTGTATTTTCCTTTTAGCACATTATCTCTTCTCACAATGTCAAAATTTACAACAGCACATTCTAAACGTATTCTGCCCGATACGATTAGTGCTTTAAAATACTTTGATAGGCGGCTCTCAAAACCCATCCTTAAATCCAGATGGACATCATTATGGCTCAATTCTAAGCTCATTACTGGCATTGAACCTACTTCGATCTCTCAGTGGGCCTCTAAAGGTATCAGATTAGTTAGGGACCTCTATGATGCGAATCATGATCCGCTTCCCTTTTCCTCCCTGGCTAAAAAATATAACCTTAGCAACATGGATTTCTATATTTTTTCTAAACTCAAAGTTAATTCTCTAAATTTGTCCTTTCTACAGACTCGGTAGCTGTCTCACTTCTTACTCTGCGGCTACTTTGGGGCTTATAGCCCCCAAAATCTATAAATTTCTTTCTGCTCCACAGTATCCACAATCCACAATTACATGTGTTAAGTGGTCTCACCACTTTGAGGAGGATGTTTTCAAACACATTTCCCATGATACCCTGCAGCTGATTGGGAAACTATCCCTTTGTAACAAAATTGCTCCATCCCTTATTCAATCCAAATTTTTCACAATGAATCGCCTACATTGGACTCCTGCTCGCTTACACAAATTGAAACTATGAGATAATGATCTGTGCTGGAATCACAATCTAGAACCAGGCATTCATCAACACATGTTTTTTGAATGCCCTCTATTAGACTCCATCTGGGGCCCTATACAGAAGTACTTATCTATTATCTTTAAAACACCCGTCACCCTCTCCTTTTCTATGATTATGCTGGGTCCATGGGCTGCAGTTGCTCCCCTACCTCTTGATAATATATATTTGGAACTATTAGATTTGCTCTTATCCATTGCAGTTAAAATCATACTCACAGAATGGAAATCCTTTCATCTCCTGTTGTATCACACTTGGTGGGCATGGGTGTCTTATCTTCGAGGAGCTCATATACTCATAGGGAGCAAACAGTCTACACCTCCAATTACTAGCACTGTATGGCGATCCCTAGATAACTACATGGTTTGTCGGCTTGGGGTCTAGTGGCTCAGCCTCCTTTTGGATCCCTTTCTTGATTTTATCAATAAAAGTGAAGCAGATGTCCCATTACACCCCCTGCTATCCTTCCCTCTTTCCCTTCATTTCTTCCACTCCCCCCCTTCTCGATTCATACTCCCTTGGGTATATCTCATTCATCAGGCAATACACACTCTGCCACACATGACAGTACTGTTCTATATGGTGGTATTTGATCTGATCTATTTACTTTGAGATGATAATTATTACCTGATGGCTTTGAGTTATTCGCTTTCTGTCAATATGTATCTGGTCATATTTATATTCACTGAAAAAACTATAGGTTTTAGGGACAGTTATAGTTAGTTGGACATTGCACTCGTACAAAACCCGTGAAATTCCCCCGTTATAGTTAGTTCAGCTAACTCTAACTCGTGCCCCCGCAATGCACTGCTGATGACGTCACATATTACATCACTCATGACATGGTCAGTGACATCACTGATGACATCACTGATGACATCTCAAATGACATCACTGATGACATCATGCAGTGACTGTGTGTTTCTATAAAGTTTAAATATGTTTAATATATAAGCCAAGGTGTATTGAATAATGAGTGGGTGTATAAGTGTCTGGATGGATGATTTAGTAGGTGCGTGACTGACTCTATAAGTGAGTGTTTAAACGTATCTTACTAAATGCATGGGTTAGTGACTAAACTGTGTGAATGTCTTTATCCGTCTGTCTGTTGGTGTGTAAGTGGCTGCATGGGTTTGTAAATAGCTACATGAGTGTCTATGAGTTATTGATTGGTTGTCTGAGTATCTGTATGGGTGCCTGAGTGTTTGTGTGGATGGGGTGTGTGTGACTGCACATAGATGTATCAGTGGGTGATTCACTGGGTGCATGGTTTCAAGAGTGCATCTGTGATAGACTGTATGGGTGGGTAAGTGTGTGTAAGAGTGTGTTAGTGAGTGAATGTATGTCCCAGTGGTACATGTGTGAGTAACTACATATGTGAAAGGCAGTATATATGTGTGTTGGAGTATATAAATAGCTATAAGCGAGAGTGTGTGATTGTGATTGTGAGAGTGACTGTATGGATGAGTGTGTACTTGTATTAGTGATTGTATAAGAGCGTAAGAATGTGCTAGTATTTGTATGAGTAAGTGAGCTGGTGTGTGTATAACTGTATAGGTGAGTAAATGGCAGTGTGATTAATTATTTGCATGACTGACTAGGTGTGTGAGTACCTCTATGGATGAGTGGCGGTGTGTGAGTGTCTATGTAGGTGTATGAGTGCATATGATAGTCCTGTACTGAGTGACCGTAAGTATGAGTGACTGTACGGGTGAGTGAGTGTATGTGTGTGTAGACCTAAGAATCAGTGAGTGGGTATGTAGTTATTGGTGTTGGAGTGTCTATGGTTTTGAGAATGGCAGTCTGTAATTTAGAGTGGGTGTATCAAAAGTTATATTAGGGTGTGAGAAGATGCATGAAATTATCACATGGATGATGTCATCAGTGATGTCATTTGAGATGTCATCAGTGATGTCATCAGTGATGTCACTGACCATGTCATGAGTGATGTAATATGTGACGTCATCAGCAGTGCATTGCGGGCGCGAGTTATAGTTAGCTGAACTAACTATAACGGGGGAATTTCACGGGTATTGTACGAGTGCAATGTCCAACTAACTATAACTGTCCCTAAAACCTATGGTTTTTTCAGTGAATTTCAAAGGTTTTTTAAATGCAAATTTCTAACTATAACGTGTCTGAAACCTATGGTTTTTTCAGTGAATTTCAAAGGTTTTTTAAATGCTAATTTCTAACTATAACGTGCCTGAAACCTATGGTTTTTTTCAGTGAATTTGAAAGGTTTTTAAATGCTAATTTCTAACTATAACGTGCCTGAAACCTATGGTTTTTTCAGTGAATTTCAAAGGTTTTTAAATGCTAATTCCTAACTATAACATGTCTGAAACCTATGGTTTTTTTCAGTGAATTTCAAAGGTTTTGTAAATGACAATTTTTAAATGTATTAATTGTTATCTTTATTTTTTTGATACTGATTTACTACATTTTTTTAAACTATTTATTTTTAGATATTTTTTTTAAAAATTACATTGTAATTACATTATACATTACATTACAAAATATACTTTCTCAGAATGAATTACTTTAGTTTAAATACTTTGCAAATAGGCAATAGACTTTTAAGTACAGTAGTTACAGTTGTTGCAATGGGCAACACAATTTCAAACACAATGCAACATTGACGTCAATGTGGATTTCTAGTTAAATGCAATTAATTACTTTTCTAACCACAGGACTGGATCCTAGATTCAGTCCTGGGACATCTCCTGTAAACAGTTGAGTAAAAGCGTTTTGGTTACAGTAGTGATTTTTAAGGAATATTATTGTATTTTAAAAGTTGACACTTAGAAACTTTTTCACATAGAATCACCAATGTTATCCTATGGGAGGAAATTCACTTAGCAGGTAAGTAGTGTTATCGTTACTTTTTCTTACTCAGTGGTGGATCCTGGATCCAGCACTGGTGCATCTCCTGTAAACAGTTGAAAGAATGCGTTTAAGTCAATCAGGCGATTTTTAAGGAATATTTGTAGTTTGTGAAAATCGACACTTTGAAACTTTTCTGCTGATAACCAGACAATGGATTCCTATGGAAGGAAATACAAGTTACTGGTAAGTACAGTTAGAATTACTTTTCAGGGTCAGTGCTGGGCTAAAAGATGCAGCACTGGGTTCTCTCCTGATAACAGGTGAGTAAATCGGAATTCGTAGTTCGGCTGATTTTAGAGGAATATTATAAAGTTCCAAAACTCCACACACAGAAGAATTTCCAAGTGAAACCAGTCAATGTTAGCCTATGGAAGGAATGGAATGGAATGGAATGGAATGGGCATTTATAGAGCGCAGACTGTCGCTCCCAAAGGAGCCTCCTGGCGCTATTCAGATAACAAGCGAACAAGTTACTGGTAAGTACGGTTAAAATTACTTTTCAGGATCAGTACTGGGCTGAAATATGCAGCACTGAGGTCTCTCCTGATAACAGGTGAGTAAATTGGAATTCGTAGTTCGGCTGATTTTAGAGGAATATTATAAAGTTCCAAAACTCCACACTTAGAAGAATTTTCCAAGTGAAACCAGTCAATGTTAGCCTATGGAAGGAAATTGAAGTTACTGGTAAGTACGGTTAAAATTACTTTTCAGGATCAGTACTGGGCTCAAAGATGCAGCACTGAGGTCTCTCCTGATAACAGGTGAGTAAATCGGAATTCGTAGTTCGGCTGTTTTTAGAGGAATATTTTCACAATGGTGAAGGAAGGGGGTGGGGCCTGAGGTGACATGTCTGCAAACACGCCCTGTGGCGCATTTTAAGTTGGAGAATTAATTCCTCCTCAATCCCGAGGGTCCCTAGGGACCAACTAGCCCACCAGATACCTCCAGTATGCGCCAGAGAGCTGCGTTGTAGAGTGGTGTTCAGAGGCCACGCCCCTTTTACAACACTCTGCAACGCAGCTCCGTGGCGCTTACTGGAGGTACCTGGTGGTCTAGTTGGCCCCAGGGACCCTCAGGATTGAAGGGGATTTAATTCCCCATCTTAAAATGCACCACGGGGCCTGTTTGCACACATGTCACCTGAAGCCCCGCCCTCCCTTCACCACTGTGCAAACGCACCCTGTGGTGCGTTTTAAGTTGGGGATTAAGTCCCCTTGAATCCTGAGGGTCCCTGGGGTCCAACTAGCCCACCAGGTACCTCCAGTAAGCGCCACAGAGCTGCGTTGCAGAGAGGTGTAAAAGGGGCGTGGCCTCTGTACACCTCTCTGCAACGCAGCCCCTGGCCATACTGGAGGTTCCTGGTGGGCTAGTTGGCCCCCAGGGACCCCCAGTATTCAAGGGGAATTCGTTCCCCATCTGCAAACGCTCCATGGGGCGCGTTTGCAGAGTGCTGAGCGCGTTTGCAGAGTGCTGAAAGAAGGGGGCGTGGCCTCCGGCCGATGCCGGTCTTTTTTTTTTTTTAAGAAGGGGGGCTGTGTGGCCCCCTCCTTTTTCTAATTTATTGGCCCTGGGGACCCCATCCCCCAGGGCCTGCCCCCTAATAAGTTTTTTACAAAAATAAAAAATTTGGAAGGGGGCCACGTGGCCCCTCCCCAGGCCTTAATCGGCCCCGGGGACCCCATCCCCCGGGGCTTGGCCTTTTTTTTTTTTTTAAACTGATGGAGGGGGCTGCGTTGCCCCCTCCTCAGGCCACTTATGGCCCCGGGGACCCCATCCCCAGGGCCGGCCTTTATTTTTATTTATTTTAAAAAAATGTAATTATTTTTGGAGAGGGGGCCGCGTGGCCCCCTCCCGGGCCACTACTTGCCCCGGGGACCCCATCCCCCGGGGCTGGCCCTATCCTTTGGGGTCCATGGAGGGACCCTAACTCCCCCACCTACCCTGCCGGCTCCCCGCCTCCTGCGGGAGCCGGCATTGCTTTTCCACATGGGGAGCTGCTAACATGCAGCTCCCCATGTGAAAAGCTAATGTGCTTTGGATATTGGAAGAGAGCAGGTTTCCTGCTCTCTCTTCCAATATCCAAGCAGTTTGCAATGACAGGACGGGAGCCGCGAGGCTCCCGTCCTGTCATTGCAAACTACAGTGTCCCAGGGGTAGGCACCCCGGGACACTGCAGGAGCCGGCCCTTCACATGCACAGCCCCCGGGAGGTGGTGGTCCCGGGGGCTCGGAGTCCGTTCCGGACCCCAAATGAACATTTTTTTAGTGCCCCGGGAGGTGGCGGTTCCGGGGCGTGTGGGGGGCTCGAGCCCCCACACAGGTGTATTATTTTTAAAAAAGAAGCCCCGGGGTGGCGGTCCTCGGGGCTGCGGAGGGCCGAGAGCCCTCCCGCACCATTATTGTTTTAAAGCCCCGGGGGGTGGCGGTCCCCATGGCTTGGGGGGCCATATTATTAAATAAACCCCCCATGCCCCCAGGACTTGGCCCACCCGGGGGCCAATTAACCACAAAGCGCGGGAGACCGCGCTTTGTTTTTTTTTTTCTCGGCGGGATCGGCGCACCCTAAGCGCATCCTGCCGATTTAAAAAAAAATAATAATTTTTGGGGCCCTGGGGGTCCTTACAGGACCCCTGAGCAGGCCTAGGGGGTCAGGGTGTTTCTACCCTTCCCCCTTTTTGTGTTTTACGCACTTGTTTTAATGGTTTCTTGTTCCGAGGAACAAGATGGCTGTCAACACTTCCTGGTTTGGAGTGTTGACAGCCAATTAGCATGCAGCTCGTGATCGGGAGGGATCCAACGCGGCCATAAATATCAAAACTTTTATTTTGGATTTTCTCAGCAACTACTGAACGGATTTACACCTTTTTTAGAAAGAGTGCTTTCTGAACCAAGCACAACCTTTTTGCCAAATTTGGTGTAATTCCGTTCAGCAGTTTTGGCTGTAGCCTTGCATAAAGTTTCCTATGGGAAATTGATTTTTTCACTCTTATTTTTTGAATTTCTCCGCAACTACTGAACGGATTTACACCATTTAAAAAAAAGGTCGCTTTCTGAACCAAGCGCTACCTTTTTGAAAAGTTTGGTGTAATTCCGTTCAGCAGTTCGGGCTGTAGCCGTGGCTAAAATTTCCTATGAGAATTAACATGGAGAAAACGTGTTTTGGGACCCCCCTTTTTTCTCGGCCGCCGCTTGATGAATCACCCCGAATCTTTCAAGACAGGAGCGGACCGGAACGCTCCACTAGTTTTGAAAATTTTGCGATGATTCGTCAAAAGACGCCAAACTTATTGGGAATAGAATGTTGCGGATTTCCTATGGATAAAGGTCCTAACTATAACTATCTACTGGTGACCGCCAGTAGATAATAATAACTTTGTTCCATCATCAATCTAATACGTGGACACAAACGGGTATCAATCTAGATTCCTGGGTAGCACCAAACTGTTTAGGATCAATAATCCTGATAAGCGATACGTACAATCAGAACATTCTGTTGTGGTGACATCATATAGTTTGGGAAGTTGTGCCTTGATTCGCTAAAAACCTCAACACTTTCCCTGGATCAAGCAACTCTTATCCCTTCTTTCTGATGACATGGATCTCAGGGTTTTTCTATTAGGTCCCTGGAACCCACGTCAAAAGCGCTTCTTGTACGGAATATACAACAAGCTGCGGAAAATTTCTCAACAGTAAGCTGCTGAGAGATTGCTCAAGATTGATAGGGTTAATTTAGAAAAGGCTTTGACTGTGGTTGACAATGGTATGACCACTTTATCCTCCAGAATTTATTCACTGGGCAACATAGTGTCTTCTGCAATTGACATTATACAGCAAGACATGTCAATTTAACAGCATGGACAGTCACAATTACGGTCCATTGTAATACTGAGCTGAATGTTGCAAGCACTACGTTCTGGCCAAGTGCCGTTTTGTTACATCAATAGTACAAGTCTGTTTTCTGCATATGATCTAACAGAAAGGCAGATTGTAATGGCATGAAGAGATGCAAAATATACGATGTTGCACGGTGAAAAATTAGACCAATTACCTTTTGCTGTGGCTGAGACAGCATCCACAGACTGAATAATACATGGTTACATTACCCTACCTGTCACAACTTTTCAATTCCAATATTGTCTACAATACCAACAAGTAGGCAGATACGAAGTGCTAGGAGAAGGTTATGTGCATGAGTACTGGGAGTTACCATTCAGGTTTAGATGCAGGAATGGAGAGACAGAATTTTCCTTAGTGGTTCCAACTGTGACGATGCTTAAAGTGGATCGTTAATATGCAAAGATATTTCTCTTCATGGAGCATGCAATGCTTCAGTTGTGAACTTGTCGTGTTATCTGAAGGGTTCCCTGCCTGCCATGATTCATCCGGTTTTTAAGCTGCTCTCGAATGGGAGCTATTTGATGGTAAATGATCAAGGTAGCTGTGAAAAGGAACTGGGCATCGCTTAGCTGGTGACTGTTAATTCCATAGTCATTTGTTGCACACAAGTACTGTTTCTACCTGCCTGCACATTTAGGGAGGCAATGCTATGGCCTTCGATTAATGTTTCCAACATATGCTGTGATTCTCTGAGCAAACTGAAAGCCATGTTTTTTCAAAAATATGTGGTCTTAACTTTGGCCAGAGAGATGTTTGATATCCAGGTTGCAAAGTCCTCGTCTGAGATACAGACACTACTCCACAATAACTTCCCACTGCATTTTGGGGGGCTAGTTTACCGTATCGTTAATATGCCTGATACGAAGGGAATAGTGCACTTTTGTAAATGTGTCGGCTCTGGACTGGTTAACACAGTTCAGACGATTTTTGGAGTTATACCATATTTTATACACTCCATGTTAGGAAGCATTTTTGGAGGGCTCCCGCTTGTCCTGCTACTTGTGGCGGGAATCCTAATTTAAATTGTTCTGCTCCGCAATGGACGTCCCAGATCAACCTGGAATGGAAACAGCACTGCTTGTGCTGCAGTGCCATTAGCACATGGTACACTGCTTTGGCACATCTCGGCTTTGAGAACTAAATGAGCACTGGTTATTGTCCTTCAGGCCTTTTTGGTTTCACTGCATACAACCTGTATTCCACTGCCTGCTTTGCAGCCACGAATACATATTGGATCTATGCCTAGGATCACAATCTTTTGTGCCACTGGACATTGAGGTACAGATGGGCCCCTTACAGGCCCATGGGTATTGTTGTCCTCAGCGTATTCCATTGCTGATGAAAGCATTCTTTGAGCCACTCTGGGATGCTTTGGCTCGTAGTGAAACGGACACCGGCTCAACGATAAGCTTACAGGATGCAGTTCCTCCCTCAACGGCTACTGTGGGAACCGGATGGAATCACCTTTGCTCCATAAACCTGCATTGAGGTGCGCTTCAGGGACCATCATCTGGGTTGTGGACAACAGCAATATTGCGTCTACCACTCGGAACACACAAACAATTGGCTTTTTCCGCGTGGGAACAATTTGGCCTGTTTTTTAAGCAAAATGAATCAAAACAGCTTTTTGCTTTTTCTAGGCGCCATGGGTTACTGAGTGCTTGGTATTTCAAAAGTATAATGACTTTAAGGCTTTTGTATGAGTATTTTAAAGGTAAGCTTGCTTTTAGATGATTTTAAGAGTAGTTTTTTACTTTTTTAATTTTTGTTTTATTGTAACCAGTTGACTTTTTATATAGCTTTTATATATCGACCCTTAGTATGAGGAGTGCATGTTATGTTCCTGGGTTAGGCCCATGTAGAGAAGCTGCTCATTTCTTACTTTGCCCTATTCCTCACAATAACATTTCTGCTGTGAACTTTTGCACATATGTGCATGTATGACAATGTTGGATTAGTTTCTCTGAAACCACTTTGTTTACACATCTAGCTTTGCACAACATTATCATGATGCCTCAAACATCGTGTACAAGGCCTCTTTGGTCACTATGTACAAATTTCGTTCTATCTTCAAACATGGGGCAAGAGAGCTATCTACATATCCATAATATCGCTAATCTACAACGTACATGGCAAGGCTGCTTTCTATTATAAATAAAGAGCATCCCAATAGATTAGCAGAGGAGGCACTTTAGCTGACACTGAGGGTCCCTGCATGCTGAGACTTCACCACGCAGTGGTCTGACATCTCCGTAAGGGGGTGTCCAGTTCGTGACCAAGACAGGCTCTTACATTCTCTCCCACCAGGAAATGGGGTTGGATCATCCCTTTGGGGGATTCTTGGCTTTACACCCGCACACCCTCTAGGTACACCTAGAGTAGGGTTTCGCATAGTAGGAGTATGCCAGATTACTGCCTTGTTTATATGCCTGCATATATACACTGTTTAGCACCATGGTAGAACTGAATCTACTATTTATGCTTTTGGTGCTTGTAATCACTTTCATCTGCTTCTGTCTTCTGATTATTGCAGCACATGTATTCTATTGAAGAATAACATTGGTTCAATAAATATATTGAAAACGTCCCACTGTGCATATTGTATACTTCTCTGAGCACAAGTAAGCATGCGTGACTGAGCGAAAGGTTCTGATCTGTTTCTACAATCCCTGTGGATTCAGAGTTGTCATGTTCAGTAGCTGCCAGAAAATATTCGCTCCCTGGTAAGGTTAGGGGGGCTTATGATGGCACTGTGAGCTAGCTGGTGTCTAGGCCAACATATCCTATGGGGTACCCAGAATCAGTCTATGCACCTTACCCAAAGTTTATGTTGTCCAACAAACGCGCAGATCCTCTATACTTATAAAATGGAGTATGCTTTCTGTTGTCAACTATGTCTTGGACAATCACTGTGCATATTTGAATGTAAGGATGCACTCATCTCTCTGTCAGGCATCTCCTTATGTGAACAGGCATGTATAGTAAGGTGTACACAGAGATAGACTTCTGCCTAGAAACTTTTCTCCAGAGTGACAAGCATATATAGTAAGATGTGCAAAAGAATTGCCCTCTCCAACAGCTGACAGCAATGAGTAGTATACTATGAGAATACATTCACCTTTGTGACAAAATCTGTCTCTTGTATACAAATCTTTATAAAACAGTGTGAAGAAGCACTGATATCTCCATAGTACCTTAAACATACATATACCTGCAGCAGCACAGTTACATTTCTTGAAGATGGAACTGCCACTTTAAGTCAACTACATTAACAAACTACAATAGGAACTTTAAAAAAAAAAACTTTGCCAATTTTTAACATTTTTTGATCCCTTTCATTTCTTGGTAGTTACGCCTTCTCCCCGTTTGCTTTATTTGCCTACTGGATTTTGATGTATTTAGATCTTTTTTCCATTTGTTTCAGCAACCGTAGCCTAGCAAACAAAATCTCCTTTAATAGTCTTTTTCTGGCAGCCTAAGTGGCAAAAGAGTCTGTTCAAATAAAATGCAATTTGCAAAAAGGAGTTCAGCTGGGAAATTAGAACCAACCAGTGTGTTATGTCCATTACAGGAATGTAGAAGTATTGTAGATTCGGAACGGATAGTTAAGACAAACGTAGCTCTTGTCGCCAAACAACACTGTTCTTCACCTGCCTACACATTGTTGCAACTGGCAGATACAACCTCTCCCCAGGTACTTACTGCTCAAGCAGATAACAACCCTCCTTATATAAACAAAGCACTTTTTGCTGTTTAAATAAGAAAATCATTTTGCCAATAAAAACAAGTAGATCTACAGAGAACAAGATTCTCCAAGGGTACAAATGTCACTGTAGGCAGTAAGAACAACATCAGTTGTGCAATTACATTTTTTCATTGCTTTCCACGCAGTTACTGTTCCGTCTTTTTTCTACATTAAACACTTTTTGTTTTCCTCCTCCATATGTTGTGTAACATGGTACTTCTGTTTTCCATTTCCTCCTAAAAAAACTAAATAACCAAACAACTTAAAGTTACATACTGATCAATAATTGATAATAATGATACACTACTATATGCTCTGATGGTTTCTATATTTGTCACCCACAATCACATATTTATATGTACTGTACCATATCTTCAAATACTGCATTGTTTGTATCCACAATTAAATTCTAACATGCCTTCAAACATGGTTCCATAACAATTTGTAAAGTAACACATTCCTCTTTACACACCTTTCCTAACAGTAAACACAATGTTTTACTCTCGAAATAGTAATATCTTCACTGGAACATCTCATTGGGTAAAATATGTGTACAGTAAGGTTCACAAAAACACTAGGTCTTGTATCAACAGATTGCAGAATCTTTGTTTATAACATTTCAGAAACACTGCCTCTTACTTACAACTACAAACAGATTGAAGATTTCATTTTTTAACACAAAGTCCAGTATTTCTCTACACGTCTAAAGTCTACCTCTCAAAACCTATTTGTAAAAAACATACACCTCTACAAACAGCTTTTGACTCACTAAACGTTTTATAGAATAAGTTTACCAACAGTAGTGCACTTACTGACACTTCTCAACAAAGTTCATAAAGTATATTTTTATTTTACCTAAAATTAGAGCAGTTTCTCATATGCAACTGAAGACACCAGTCTGTCTCAGTTCCTATTCAGTCACTTCTGTTGAGCACATCTCCAATAGAGTTCCTTCTCCTCCAAATCACCAAGAACAATGTGAACTATCTCTGGTTCTGCACCCATCACATCACAGCATCACCTCAACCATTTAGTAAAAATGGTAAGTATTGGTTAAGCCTTGGCTCTTTTTTCTACTTCTACCCATTAGGATCTTGAGAGACGCTCGCAGGATCGTAAAACACCTCATGGCAGGCTGAGTAATTTTACATCAGGTCTCACAAGCCTCTTGTGAAATCGCATGTGTCCATGCAGCAATCTTCACTCCCTAAAGCTTATGGACTACTCTCACGAGAGTCTCATCGGGATCGTGACAAAATTATAGCAAAATACTAGTATCCACATACTAGTATTTCACTACAATTTTGTCACGATCCCGATGAGACTCTAGTATCCTCTCCACTGAGACCCATCTCTCGCATAACAGGTGTGCGTAGCAGGGTGTGGGGAGAGACTGGCCTCTCCACACAAACCTCTTTCTCAAATGACAGCTATGCATAGTAGAGTCTGTTGAGGAATTGCCCTCAAGATTGAGACCTTTCTCTCTCAGAAGATAGATGTGCGTAGTATGGTGTGTGGTGAGAGACTGACCTCTCCACTGAGAGTTCTGTCTCAGATGACAGGTGTGCATAGTAGGGTGTGGAAAGGGACTGTGCTGTCTTTTCAGACTTCTCTATCAGATAATGGGTATGCATGGTAGGGTGTGGTGTCAGACTGGCGTCTCCTTTCAAACCTCTCTCTAAGATGACAGGTATGCGTAGTAGGGTGTGGGGAGAGAATGGCCTCTTATTTCACACCTCTCTCAGATGATGGATATGTGAGGTAGAGTGTGGGGAGGGACTGGACTTTCCTTTCAGACCTCTCCCTCAGATGATTGGTGTGTGTGGTAGGGTGTATGGAGAGAAACTAACCTCTCTGCTCAGACCGTTCTCTAAGATGACGGGTGTGCCTTGTAGTCTGTGGGGAGGGACTAACCTCCTCTTTTAGACCTCTGTCTTGGATGACGGGTGTGCGTAGTAGGGTGTGTGGAGGTACTGGCCACTCCACACAGACCTCTCTCTCAGATGACAGGTATGTGTAGCAGTGTGTGTGGAGAGACTGGCATCTCCACTGAGACCCCTCTCTTGGATGACAGGTGTGCATAGTAGGATGTCTGGAGGGTCTAGCCCTTCTGCTAAGACCTCTCTTGGATTTTAAGTAGGCATAGTAGGTTCTGGGCCGAGATTGGCCTCTTCATTTAGACCTCTCTCTTAGTTCACCGGTGTGTGTAGTAGAGTGTAGGGAGGCCCTAGCCTCTACAGTCAAACCTCTGTCTTGCATGACGGTTGTGCGTACTAGAGTATGTCGAGGAAGTGAACTCTCCACAGAGACCTCTTTTGGATGATGGGTGTATGTAGTAGAATATAAAGAGTATCTGGCTGTTCTGCTGAGACCCCTCTTTTGGATGATGGTTGTGTGTAGTAGGGTGTGAGGAGAGACTGGCCTCTTCCCTCAGACTTCTCTCTTACGTGAGAGGTTTCTGTAGTAGGGTGTCTGCATGGACTGTCCTCTCTTTCCACACCTCTTTCTCAGAAAACAAGAGTGCACATAGTAAGGTGTGTAAATGGACTGCCCTCTCATTCCGGACTTCCTACTCAGATAACATGTTTGTTTAGTAGGGTGTATGGAGAGAGACTAGACTCTCCACTAAGACCTCTCTCTAAGATGACGGGGGTACATATTAGGGTGTGTACATGGACTCGCCTCTTCTGTCAGACCTGTGTCTCAGATGATGCCTGTGCATAGTAGGGCGTGTAAATGGACTGGCCTCTCCTCTCAGACCTCTATGTCAGATGATGGGTGTGCATACTAGGGTGTGTACATGGACTCGCCAATTCTGTTAGACCTCTGTCTCAGATGATGGATGTGCATAGTAGGCTGTGTGGAGAGAGATTGGCATCTCCCCTGAGACCTCTCGCTTGGATTACATTTGTGCATTATATGCTCTATCTAGGGACTATCCTCCCTGCTAACACCACTTTCTCTGATAATGGATGTGCATAGTAGGGTGTGGGAACAGACTATACTCTGCTCACAATTCTTACAAAGCAGATGGCCGTAACTAGTACACTCTGATAAACATCATCTCCAGTAAGACTCCATCCCACAATAACAAGTGTGCATACTACAGTGCATTCAAAGATCACATACTCCTTTCGACTGTTCATGATCCGACCAGAGTCTGGCAAGATCGTAACTTTTTTGGAAAATAAGTATTAACCATCTACTCATCACAGTATGTATCTCTTACACACTTCCTTTCAAAAACAATAAACACAACATGCATTCCCACTAACAGAGTGTATGGAGAACTCATCTACTCATTTTTACTGCATGCAATTCTGGGAGAGTCCCGCAAGATCGTAAAACATAGTTAGAAACAATATACATTTATTTTCTTCACAGCAATTATCCTTTCAACCACACCTTTCTAAACTTAGGGGGACAGCATGCATTTCTGCTGTCACATTATATAGCTTTTTATTTCATTTCCACAACACTTCCAGTTTTTCACAGTAAACAGTGTTGGTGGCCATTTCATTTCTAACATTAAAACAGCCAGCCAGTCAGACCACTCGAGGGACGCATGGGTGGCCCTCGCAAGAGCATAAAGGCTCACAGGAAAAAACGGGCCTCTCGACTAATCACAGGGCTCAATTCTTTATTTTGAGCTCTCGCGGGTGGCTCGCAGGTCTCCTGCAAGCCGAACTGCAAAAAAAGACAATTCATTTTGATTCTAAATTTCTCAAAAACTAGTGAACGGGTTTACACCAAATTACAAACAGCACAATCTGTGGACCAAGATCTAGCTTCCTGCCAAATTTGGTGTAACACCATTCAGCAGTTTTTGCTCTAACCTGTCTTTAAGAAGTCCATGGAAAATCCATGGGATTTTATGTTTTGAGACCCACTTTTTTCTCAGCCCCAGCTTGACGGATCACCCCAAAACTTTACAGGAGGAAGCTGAGTTGGATCAACTTTTTTGGAAGGTTTTGTGAAGACAAATGTATATATATATATATATATATATATATATATATATATATATATATATATATATACCTACTGGCGGTCGCCAGTAGGTAGTTATAGTTAGGACCCTGTTTCTATTCAAAAAGTGTTTTTTCTTTTGCCAATATCTTTAGCGCCGTTTGACGAATCTTCGCGAAATTTTCAAAGCTAATGGTTCACTCAGGTCAGCTCCTGTCCTGAAAGTTTCGGGGTGATTCGTCAAGCGGGGGCTGAGAAAAATGGGGGGGCCCAAAACACGTTTTCTCCATGTTAATTTCCATAGGAAACTTTAGACAAAGCTACAGCCTGAACTGCTGAACAGAATTACACCAAATTTGACAAAAAGGTAGGTCTTGGTCTAGAAAGCGTGCTTTTTTAAATGGTGTAAATACATTCAGTAGTTGCTGAGAAATTCCAAAAATAATAATATCGATATCTGAGCACCGAGGAGGATTCGCGAACCCTCCCGGGCACGAACTTCACTCTGATTGGCTGCCAACATTCCAAACCAGAATGTGTTGGCAGCCATCTTGTGACTCAGTAACCGAGTCACAAGAAAAAAGTAAAACAAAGATAAAAAAACAAGAAAAGGGGGCAGGGTAGCAACACCCTGACCCCCTAGGCCTGCTCAGGGGGTCCCACAAGGACCCCCAGGGCCAAAAAAGGCTTTAAAAAAAAAAAAAAATGGGCACATTTGCGCTGGGTGCGCGAATCCGGGCGAGAATATAAAAAAAAACGAAGCGCGGGCTCCCACGCTTCCTTGTACTTAAGCCCCCAGGTGGGCCAGGTCCCGGGGGAAATGCCTAATTAATTTGAGGGGGCCCTCAGGGGCCCCTGCAGCCCCAGGGACTGCCACCTCCCCGGGGCTTAGTTAATTGTATGCCCCGGGGCTTGAAAAATAAATGTGTGGGGGGTCCCAACCCCCCCACGCTGCCCTGGGGGCCACCACCTCCTCGGGGCTTCCTTGAATAATGAGGGGGGTCCTCGTGAGCCCCCCCAAGCCCCGGGGACCGCCACCTTATGCGGGCTTCATTCATTAATGAGGGAGGGGGCCTCGCAGGCCCCCCCCAAGCCCCGGGGACCACCACCTCCCTGGGGCTTCGCACTCGAAAGGAGGGGGGCCACGCAGCCCCCCTCCTGGAGCCCTCGATGGCCCTAAGAGACCGCCACACCCAATGGCCGGCTCCTGCAATGTCCCGGGGTGCCCACCCCAGGACATTGCTGTTTGCAATAACAGGGCGGTAGCCATGCGGCTCCCACCCTGTCGTTGCAAACACTGCTTTGCTTCTTGGAAGCGAGAGCAGGGAACCTGCTCTCGCTTCCAAGAAGCAAAGCAGTATTGCTTTTGGGCATGGGGAGCTCCATGTTAGCAGCTCCCCTTGCCCAAAAGCAATGCCGGCTCCCGCAGGAGGTGGGGAGCTGGCAGGGACCATGGGGGCATTGGGGCTCCCCCGACGGTCCCCATCAAAGAGGCCAGGCCCTGGGGGATGGGGTCCCCGGTGCCAGGAGTGGCCCATGAGGGGGCCATGCGGCCCCCCCTGTATTTTAAAAAAATGCAGGCTGGCCATGCCCCAACAGATGGGGTCCCCGGGGCCATTCTTGGTGGCAGGCCCCGGGGGATGGGGTCCCCAGGGCGAATACTAAATAATGGCAGTGGATCGGCATTTTTTTTTCTTTCGAGTTTGGAGTCGCGACTCCAACACGGCTCTCAGCGCGGCCCCCCATGTAATTGCGATGGGTTTGCGAATTCACCTTAAATAAATAATTAAGTAGTATATAATGTAGAAGGGAGTGTTGTATTTGTGAAGTTGTTTTAAAGAAGTACTGTGATTGAAGTTAATGACAAGATTACAATTGATAGAGTTGTTAAAAATATATAAAATTACAAATTAATAGTTAAACTTGAAAAGTGTGTTGTGTTGTAGTGCATTGAATTTGTACTTTTGTTTTGTGAATTCGCGACAGGTTCGCGAATCCGAAAAAAATTAAAAAAATGTGTATGTTTAAAAACAAATTATAATCAGTATTATGTTATAGGGTGGCTCTAAAAAGAGCCCTTGTTTTTAATGTGAGTTTGTTGTAGCTACATGTAAGTGCTGATGCAGAGCTTAAGGTTGTTGAGAAAGACTCTATTTCTTTGATCTGTGAAGTGTACTCCATCACTTCTGTAGATGTCATCCATATCAAAACGTAGATTGTTGTTATATATAGAGCCCATTCTATGGTCTCTGAGGTAAGGAGAAACAGCTTTATTGACATTCTTTCTAGCTTTCTCAATCTGTGGACAGAATTGATTTGACCACTTCCATTTCTGTCTTTGGCATATGTTAGAGTATACAAAGACAGTTTGAGGTAAAAGCAACATCAATTGTGCAAAGGTGTCCTTCATTAGCATTTCCAGACCTACCCCAGTCAATGTGCCTAGGTCATTGCCACCACAGTGCACAATCATGAGGTCAGGGGGTTGGAGATGCAAAAAGATTTTAACCAAAGGCATCAATTGGTGCCACTTTAATCCTCTCTGTGCAATCCATTTAATATCCACATTTTGCAAACCTAGGTCTTTGTCAATAGCTCTGCGTTCAGCATACCTTTTGCACCAGAAAACGTAGCTGTGTCCAACGATCCACACTGTAAGCATCTTGAAGGGATGTCTGGAAGTATTGAAAAGATGTTTGTAGCTGAGGTAGTCAGTTGGTAGTATGAGAGGTATGTAAAATGGTGGACAAGATGCTGTTTTTTAAAAAGTAGAGAATTGATTGGCTGTTTAAGAACATTGTACATTCAAAAATAGGGTGCATTTTACTTTCTTTAAAATGCATGTTTGTTATTGGTTAGTAAAAATTGTTTGAAAGGTACAGTAGATAGGATAAGCTCATATTTTGGAAATGTCAACCACACCTGCTGTTTGCATTTGTAACATTGTGTGGTGAACTTGAAAATATGGTGAACTTGTGACCTGTGAGTTCAGTTGAATGTTCCATGAACTGTTACTATGGAAACTGGCATTAAGCAGAATGGGAGAAGGGTTGAAACTTAACTGTGGAATTAAAATGTGAAATTGTAATTCATATATAAGTGAAATCTTATTAAATGTATGTTTAGAAGTGGTGTGTTCTTAAAAAATAATGGTATTTTTATTTGTAATATATTTTTGAACTCCTGTATGGATTCGCAGCTCCATCGCGTTGGTACACGGTGGAGTCGCGACTCCAAAAACTTCCAGAAACAGTTTGGGCACTTTTAGAAATCAGTTGGTAAGGGTTCATATGTCTAACCAATAGAAATGTGTTTTATAATTTGAAATAATGTAGGAAGGTATGTGATTTGTTACTTACATGTATTTGTTTGGAGAAAGAGAGGGAAACTTTGTCATTACTGGTTTTACCTTGCTGAGACTGGTGCATTACATTGATTGTGTGCATAAGATAATCATTTATGAGTTTGTGATATTTTAAATTCTACAAATCTATTTGGAAGGTGAGTTATAAATTTGTGAGGTGTATTATGTATTAGGTTTATTTTAAATTTTAAAAATAATTTAAAAACTGTGATGTTTGAAATATTTCATTAAATGTACAGATGTGTATTGTAGTTTGTTTTATTGAAGTTAAATGTTGTTTGGAATAGATTCTGTATAGTAATATGTGTATATTGGAAGATAGATTAGTGATTATGGTAGTTTGTTTTAGTGTGTGGATATGTACATTTGTAGTATACCGCATAATTTTAGCTCTTGCTTTAAATTTGGAGGTGGAGTCTTAAGGTGTGCATGGACTTCTGTCTGAAGTATGTTTCTACTTGTATATGCATTTTCATATGTCTTATACATTTGAAGGTGCATGATGTATAACATAGAGATGTTGTTGCTTTTTATGTGGTAGGCTCAAGACTGTGAGTACTAGTATAATGGTGATGATGCAGCACAAAAGTGTGATTTAAAAGATGTTGACATAAGGTGTTATTGATTAGGCTTCTTTTTTTAAGTTTCTAGAGAGGTACAGTGGAAATATGCCGCATAATTTTTGATGTTTGCTTGAAATTGAAAGTTTGTTCTGTGAATTTTTAAGGTTTGGATAGTGTTATGGTACAGACATATTCATTTATGCTTTTAGTAATATGGTGAGACTTTTACTAAAGATATGTGAAGGGTTCCTACTTTGTATTTGGGTAGGTGTAACATTATAAGTAGTTGTAAAATGGTTAAGCAGCAGCCTGAAAGTGAGAGTTGAGATGTTTGTAGAGATGTTATTTACTAGAGTAATTTGTATGATGTGAGGAAAGTTATATTCATATATACCGCATAATTTTCAGTGTCTGTTTGAAAATTGAAGTGTACTCTGTGAAGTTTTGAGCTGTGGATGGTGTTGTGACTAAGATATGTGTCTACTTGCTCATATATTATGGTATGTGTTATGTGTTTGAAGATCATAGATGTACAAAACACACATATACATTTATCTGTTTTTTACTTTTATATATGATTCTGGTAGGAAAAGGTATAGACAAATGCATACATGGATTTAGAAATACGGGGAGGCTTTTATGACAGATAAGTGAAGTGTTGCTTTGCTGTTATCTATGCTCTATACCTGTTTTTTGCTATATAGTGAAGCAGTAGTATTGGAAAAATGATGTTTATGATTGTTGTGAAAGGAATTATTTTTTATGGTACTTTATAAGAATCTACTTATGTAATCACTCAGCCAGTAGTCATACTGTTATGAAAGCACCCAGGTACTACCTATGTACTCCTTTAATTCTCCAAACGTTACCCCTGTACTCATGCAATCACCAATGCATTAGGTATACAGTGCTTCAATCACACAGGCACTATCTTTCCACTCTTTCAATCACGCAGGCACTACTTTTGTACTTATGTAATCACTCAGCCAGTAGTCATGCACTTATAAATTCACCCAGGCACTACCTTTGCACTTCAGTAATCATTCAGGTAGTACCTTAGTTGTTCTGTAATCACCCAGGCAGTACTTGTGGACTTATAAAATCACCCAATCACTTCCTATGTATTCCAGTAATCCCCCAGATATTACCCCTGCAGTCATGTAATCACCCAGGCACTAGTTATGTACTACCCCTGCAGTCATGCAATCATGCAGGCTGTACCTATGCTGTTAAGAAATCACCCAGGCACTACCTTTGCACTCCTTTATTCACTGAGGCAATATCTCAGTAGTCCTGCAATCACCCAAGAAGTATTCATGCACTTTTAAAATCACCCAGTCACTTCGTATGTTGTCATGTAAATCCCCAGATATTACCCTTGTAGTCATGCAATCACTGAGGTGTTACCTATGTACTCCTTTAATCCCCCAGACGTTACTCTTGTACTCATGCAATCACCAATGCATTAGGTATACAGTGCTTCAATCACCCAGGCACTATCTTTGCACTCTTTCAATCACACAGGCATTACTTTTGTACTTATGTAATCACTCAGCCAGTACTCATGCACTTATAAATTCAACCAGGCACTGTCTTTGCAGTCCTGTAATCACTCAGGTAGTACCTTAGTTGTTCTGTAATCACCCAGGCAGTACTCATGGACTTATAAAATCACCCACTCACTTCCTATGTATTCCAGTAATCCCACAGATATTACCCCTGCAGTCATGTAATCACCCAGGCACTCGTTATGTACTACCCCTGCAGTCATGCAATCATGCAGGCTGTACCTATGCTGTTAAGAAATCACCCAGGCACTACCTTTGCACTCCTTTATTCACTGAGGCACTATCTGAGTAGTCCTGCAATCACCCAAGAAGTATACATGCACTTATAAAATCACCCAGTCACTTCGTATGTATTCATGTAAATCCCCAGATATTACCCTTGTAGTCATGCAATCACCCAGGCGTTACCTATGTACTCCTTTAATCCCCCAGACGATACCCCTATACTCATGCAATCACCAATGCATTTGGTATACAGTGCTTCAATCACACAGGCACTATCTTTCCACTCTTTCAATCACGCAGGCACTACTTTTGTACTTATGTAATCACTCAGCCAGTACTCATGCACTTATAAATTCAACCAGACACTACCTTTGCAGTCCTGTAATCACTCAGGTAGTACCTTAGTACTTCTGTAATCACCCAGGCAGTACTCATGCACTTACAAAATCACTCACTCACTTCCTATGTATTCCAGTAATCCCCCAGATATTACCCCTGCAGTCATGCAATCAGCCAGGCACTAGTTATGTACTACCCCTGCAGTCATGCAATCTTGCAGGCTGTACCTATGCAGTCAAGTAATAACCCACACACTACCCTTGCAGTCATAGAATCACCCAGGCCCTACTGTTGCACTCATCTATTCACGTAGGTACTACTCCATGACTCATCTATGCCTTCAGGTGCTATTTTTACACATATCCATGCACTCAATGTTTATGTGTGCACTCATGCAATTAGTCAGTCATTATCCATCTTTTCCTGCAATCACCCAGTGACTACCCTTGCACTCATACAATCACCCAAGCACTACCCATGGAGTTATGCAATCACTCAGGCAGATCTATTACATGTCTCAGTTTCTAGGTTTCACTATATTCTAGAAATTTCGATAACATATTTCTTTTAGATATGATGATGATTTGAAAACGTAGAGACATATGTATGCATGCTTTTAACAATATGGATAGACTTGTAGTTGAGTCATGTAATAGTATGCTGCTTTATATTTCGCTAGGCCCAACACTCATGCACTAATGAAAACGCCTTGTACTACCCATGCAGTCTTTCAATGATCCAGGCACTACATATGCACTGCTGTAATCACTCAGGCATTACTGCTGCACTCATGCAATCACCCAGGCACTACCTATGCACTCATGCAATCATCAAGGTATTACCCATGCACTCTTTCAATCATGTAGCCACTACTCATGCACTTATATAATCACCCACGCACTACCCCTCCACTCATGCAATTACTCAGGCATTATCCCTGTAGTCATGGAATAACCTAGGCATTATCGCTCCAGTATACAATTACACAGGCATTACTAGAGCACTTCTTAAATCATCCAGCTAGTACACATGCACTTATGTAATGAGCCAGGCACTACCCTTGCATTCTTCAAATCACCCAGGGACTAGGCCTGTACTCTTTGAATCACCCAACCAGTATCTATGCATTTATAAAATCACCCAGGAACTATCTATGCACTGCTCCAATCACCCAGACACTACCAGTACACTTATACAACCTCCCAAACATTACCCCTGCACTTATGCAATAAGCCATACTTTAGTCATGCACTCCGCCAATCTCCCAGACATTACCCCTGCACTTATGCAATCACCCAGGCATTAGCCATGCACTCTTTCAATTACTTAGGCAGTACCCATGGACTCTGCACCTCTGTTCCTTCTTTCTGCACTTATTTTGTGTCTTTCTGCAGCTGTCGCTTCTTTCTGCACCCCTTTTAGGTCTTTCTGCACCCCTGTTTCCTCTTTCTGCATCCCTGTTGCCTCTTTCTACACCTCTGTTCCTTCTTTCTGCACTTCTTTAGTTTTTTTATGTACATCTCTTGCTTCTTTCTGCACCCTTCGTGCCTCTTTCTGCACCCCTCTTCTCTCTTTCTGCATCCCTCTTGCCTCTTTGAGCACCTCTTTTGCTTCTTTCTGCACTTCTCTCTCCTCTTTTTGCACCCCTCTTGCCTCTTTCTGCACCTCTGTTGCTTTTTTCTGCACTCCTCTTGCTTCTTTGTACACCTCCATTGCATCTTTCTGTACCCCTGATGTGTCTTTCACACCCCTCTTCGCTCTTTCTGCACCCCTTTTGCCTCTTTCTGTACCTTTGTTCCTTCTTTCTGCACTTCTTTTGTGTCTTGCTGCACCTCTCTTGTTTGTTTCTGTATCCCTTTTGCAACTTTCTACACCCCACTTCCCCCTTTTTGCATCTCTCTTGTTTCTTTATGCACTTCTCTTGCTTCGTCCTGCACCTCTCTTGCTTCTTTATGCACCCCTCTCCCCTCTCTGTTGACCCCTCTTCCCTCTTTCTGTAACATTACTTCTTTCTGCACTTATCTTGCTTCTTTCTGCACCTCACTTGCCTCTTTCTGCACTTCTGTTGCTTCTTTCTGCAGTTCTCTTGCCTCCTTCTGCAGTTCACATGTCTCTTTCTGCAACTCTGTTGCCTCTTTCTGCACCTCCCTTGCCTCTTTCAGTACCTCTGTTGCTTCTTTCTGCACTTCTTTTTCTTATTTCTGCACCCCTCGTGCCTCTTTGTGCACCCTTTTTCCGTTTTCCTACACGTGTATTGGTTCTTTCTGCACGGGTCTTCCCTCTTTGTGCACATCTGTTTCCTTCTTCTGTATCTCTATTGTTTCTTACTGCACTGTTCTTGCTTCTTTCTGCACCTCTGTTGCAGTCCATTTCCTTACATGCCTTAAACGTCACTTTTGTCCTGCTGCTTTACCATTCTATTAATGCTGAGAGTGTTGGGCCTAGGCAAATATTAAAAAAAAACTATAACATGTCTCTGGTGTAAGTCTCGCCATATGTCAGGATGTATCACTCAGACACTGCCATAGTACTACTCCAATCACCCAGGAAGTACCCACTCAGTTATAAAATCACCCAGGCACTTCCTATGTACTTTTATAATCCCCCAAACATTACCGCTGCATTCATGCAATCACTAATGCTTTAGCTATACACTGATTGAATCACCCATGCACTATCCTTGCAGTGCTCCAATCACCCTGTCAGTATCTATATACTCCTCCAATCACTTAGTTAGTACCCATGCACTTATAAAATCACCCAGGCAGTTCCTATGTGTTCTTGTAATCCCTCAGATATTACCCCTCAACTTATGCAATCAATCACCCAGACATTACGTATGTAGTTCTCTAATCATCTAGATATTATCTCTGCACTCATGCAATCACCAATGCATTAGCTATACAGTAGTTCAATCAGCGAAGCACTACCCTTGCACTCCTGCAATGACTGTGTCGGGATCTATGCATTCCTCCAATCACTTTGCCAGTACTCATGCAGTTATAAAATCACTGAACCACTACGTATGCACTTATGCAATCACCCAGGCAGTACCCTAGTACTCCTCCAATCATCCAGGCAGTATCTTTGTTCTTATGCAATCAACCAGGCACTACAGTGTGCACTTCAAATTTGATTTGGATAGCAGAAGAGAAATCTTTTAGTTGTGCTCTGTGGTACTGTTGTATAGGTTGTGATGTTTTCTAATTGTAGGAATTCTGCAGTATCTGACATACCTTTGCAATGCAATTAAAAATTATTTTTATTTATATATGAGAATATTTGTATATTATTATTTTATTAATATTAAATGATTTAACGGAAGTATTTAAACTTTTCTTTCTTTTCAGATACTCACCATTATTAGTAATAAAGATTGAGTATGGCAAGAAAAGATCAAAAGAAAAGAAAAAAACAGTACTATTTAAAGGAAAGTGAAAAGGAGAAATTAGATAAAGTACAACAAGTGACATTGAAGAAAAAGGCTTCTGGTAAGAGAACTAAAGTATTTGTTAAAAGAGTTTTAAAGAAGATAACAAATTTTCAAAATGGAGAAAAGAAAAAGAAAAGTAGTACAACCATTCAGAAGGAAACGAAAAAAGGACATATTAATAGAAAATCAGGTTATGGGAAAACAATCTATGTTGAAAGAAGGATGAAACAATATAAAGACATTAGAAAGAGAATGTATAAAAGTAGAGTACTGCAAAATTTATTAAAATATTGCAAAAATATAAAAGAAAATCAGCATTTTACAAGAAAAAAACTGATTAAAAGTGTAGTCGAAAAAGCTTTTGAATTGAAAAGAAGATTGTTTATATTAGTATTGAAGAGAATGAAAACATTGAATAAAACAATGCATTTTATGAAGGAGAAAAGTAAAAGAAAAAGAATGGTTAATAGAACTAACTTTTGCCAATTTTTTGGGGTGAATGGAAGCACACTTCTAGTTGAGAACCTTTTTTTAATGAAGATAGCTATTTTCAACAAAATACATTAGTTCACGCAGTTGATACCAGTGGTCGTTCCTATGAGGTTAAAAACGGTTGTCCAATTGAAAAAGAAATGATGGTTGCTAGAAATGTGGAAGAAGTACTAGCTGAAGAAGTTCAAGGGAGACGTTCACAAGCTCCAGAGTATAGGTGGGATTGTAGTAGTATTTGTAGTATACGACAGGAATCTATTGATATTTTACGAAATTTCATACAAGACTATAGTAAAAAAAGTGTTAAACAGAAGATTAAGATATTGCAAGGACTAGGTCCTTGTAAAGTGAGAAAAAATACTGGCTTGCAGGGTCATTCTCTGGCTTGTCTTTCTAGAAAAGTGTGTCAAAGTACTTTTCATCATTTGAGAATGTTAGCAGTACATCACTCAGAAATGTGTAAGTTAGTAAGAAGATTGTACTATGTAAAAAGTCCTGCATTATCTTTAAGTGAAAGAAACACTGCTCTTTTGCATGGTTCAGTGTTGGATGTAAAAAAGTTTGTGATGATATAGAGTTTCGTTTCTTTGGTAATGAAGAAGAGTGTAGAGAAAGTGAGAATTTGATAAGTGTAGGTGTTGAAGAAGAGGTGGAAGATAGTACTACTGAGGCGTTTGTAGAAGAAATTACAAAGTTTAAGGTAGTTTGTTGTGAAAAACCAAAATATGTTTGTATTTGTTGTCGACGTACTCACTATAGAAGTCAAACTAGGAATGTTGATGTGTATTTAAAAAGTGAAAAGGAAAACAATGATAAGTGGGAGCAATTTGGTGCTTATTTGTTGGTGGAAGGTCGTTTTGAGTTGGGTAGTGAACAACGTATTTGTAAATATTGTTACAGCAAACTAGAAGAGAACAAAATGCCAGCTAGAGCTGTACATAATAACCTAAAGTTGATAGCTATTCCTCTGGAACTGGTAGATTTAAATACATATGAGTCCTTTCTAATTCAATCTGTGCACCCGTTTCAGGCTATAGTTCGTATGGAGCCTAAAACAGGTAAGCTACCTCCCCCAGTTTTATAAAGAGGTTTAAAAGGAAGAGTTGTGTATTTACCTTTAGATTTTAAGAGAAATATTGAAACTGTTGGTGTAGAGAGAGATGAAACTGAACCTGTAGTTATTCTAGTTAATGGTGAACCAACAAAAAGTCGGATAAACTAAAATACCAACGGTCACATAGCTTTAGCGGCGCTGGCTCCCTTGCGATCTAATTAGCACACGCCTCGGCTTCAGCCTATCATGCCGGGCGGGGGAGGAGTCAGAGGCAGGGAACCGGTACATATGTCCGCTGCAGCGCGGGAGCAGTCACTTTAGATTTCGTGTCGCTACCCTGCGGACTGCTGTTGTATGTGCTTAGCCCTTTTTAAAAATTGTTGAAATTGTAGTAATGATGTATTTTAAGTGATTTTAAAACTAAAATACCAATGGTCACATAGCTTTAGCGGCACTGGCTCCCTTGCGATCTACTTAGCACACCCCTCGGCTTCAGCCTATCACGCCGGGCGGGGGAGGAGTCAGAGGCGGGGAACCGGTACATATGGCCACTGCAGCGCGGGAGCAGGCACTTTAGATTTTGTGTCGCTACCCTGCGGACTGCTGTTGTATGTGCTTAGCCCTTTTTTAAAATTGTTGAAATTGTAGTAATGATGTATTTTAAGTGATTTGAAAACTAAAATACCAACGGTCACATAGCTTTAGCGGCGCTGGCTCCCTTGCGATCTACTTAGCACACCCCTCGGCTTCAGCCTATCACGCCGGGCGGGGGAGGAGTCAGAGGCGGGGAACCGGTACATATGTCTGCTGCAGCGCGGGAGCAGGCACTTTAGATCTCGTGTCGCTACCCTGCGGACTGCTGTTGTATGTGCTTAGCCCTTTTTAAAAATTGTTGAAATTGTAGTAATGATGTATTTTAAGTGATTTTAAAACTAAAATACCAAGGGTCACATAGCTTTAGCGGCGCTGGCTCCCTTGCGATCTACTTAGCACACCCCTCGGCTTCAGCCTATCACGCCGGGCGGGGCTGGAGTCAGAGGCGGGGAACCGGTACATATGTCCGCTGCAGCCCGGGAGCGCAGCGGGCGCGCCAAAGGCGCGCCAAAGGCAAGCCCGTCTGTGCCCGTCCGCGCCCTGACGGGCCCAGGGGCCACAACCCATGCCCAAACCATCAACTACTCCTCAGAGGAACTTAGGAAACTCGCTCAGCCGGCGCTCCCACTTAACCCTGCCACCCGCAAGCGCCTAAGCCTCACTGGTATCCTTCAGGCACGGAGATCCTTCGCAGAATTACCTGCACCCATCCTCCACACTCTTCGGGCACCAAGTTCTGCCCAAATCAAACATACAGCACTACGCATATTTTATCTTAATACCCGTTCCCTAGTCAAGCACCACCTGGATATTTTCCTGCTCTTAATGTCTGAAAAACCAGACATCTTCCTGGTTACTGAAACATGGCTAAACCCCGATTCCACCCCTGATATGCTGGCAACATTACCGCAAGACTACTACATTCTACATGTGAATCGACCTCCAGGAAAAATGGGTGGTGGAGTAGCTGCGATCATCCATAAGGACCATAAAATCACTACTATTACCCCTTTAAGTCTCCCCACAGTGGATAATATGGTCATTAAATTAGAATCCAGCTCTGGCCCACTCATCTGCAGTCTACAGGCCCCCGCAGCACATGCCCTTATTCCCTCTTTTGTTGAGTGAACAAATAGCTAAGCTTGCTACGAACTATGCCAAAATACTGTTAATAGGTGACTTGAATTATTGGTGTAACGACGTACACGGTGGGCCTCATTCTGCCGAACTGACTGACCTACTAACTAACCTTAATTTCACTCACCATATATCCTCAGCCACACACATCAAAGGGCACACGCTGGACCAAGTCTGGACCACAAACCTCACAGTATCTGTGCCCACGATCTTGCCATGTATATGGTCGGATCACCACCTAATAAAATTCACAGCAATGATTCCTATCAGTAGTAAGACTCCCACGGCCGAAGGAGGCATGATCAGGAAATGGAGTGCCCTTAACAAACAGGAATTTCAGGACACCCTGGCTAGCTCAGCCCCCGTTCTCAATCCTGATATGGATCTCGCGGAAGCAAATATCTCAGCCTGGCTATTAGCGGCCAGCGACAAGCATGCTCCTCTCAAAAAACTAAACCGTGCTCGCCGCTCTGACACACAGAAATGGTTCTCTAATGAGCTAAAGAACCAAAAGTTGGCTCTCTGGCAAAAAGAAAGGAAATGGAGACTAAACTACTCCCTCAATGGGAAACTCAAGTACGCGAAGGCATGGAAAGAATACAAAAAAGCCATTACTGCAGCCAAAGCTGCCCACTTCTCCGCCAGAATTTTAAACTCCCACAATAGGTCGAAGGAAATTTTCTCTATCGTCAATGAACTATCCAATGCAGAGAGAGTGCTACCTAAACCTACACCTACCCAAGAACTCTGCAACTCTCTGAACAATTACTTCATGGAAAAGATCTCCAACATTAAAGCTAGCATCCCTACATCTAGCCCCACGGAGACTCCCTCCACCACGATAATGAATCCGTTCACTCTGGATCACTTCCCTGCCATTAGCACCCAGTCCTTTCTGGACTTGCTGTCCAGAGTCAAATCTGGCTCCCCCAGGGATTGCTGCCCACCTTATATCTTAAAAGACACCCTCTCCGTCCTGCCGCACACCATAATGTCCTTTTTGAATGAGTCCCTCTCACAGGGCAAGGTCCCTAAAGCATTTAAGGATGCCATAGTGGTCCCCCTCCTAAAGAAACCGGGAGCTGACTCCCAGAACCTATCTAACTATCGCCCCATCTCCTTGCTCCCTTACTTGGTCAAGGTTCTGGAAGCCCACGTGGCAAAGTGTCTGTCCAATTTCATGGAACACTCTGAATATCTAGACCCCCACCAAGCGGGATTCCATCCTGCCCACTCTACGGAGACAGTGATTCTTGCAGTACTAGACGCTTTACGAGAAAAAAACGACAGAGGCACTCTTCAGGCCCTGGTGCTTTTAGATCTTTCGGCCGCATTTGACACGGTCGACCATGAAATCCTGCTGGACCGTGTCAGGAAGGCCGGCATCCAGGGCTCAGCCCTTGGCTGGATCGGCTCTTTTCTCGAGTGCCGTACTCAAGCGGTACGCCTAGCCTCATTCACTGCTCCCAAGATTACCACTACGTGTGGGGTCCCACAAGGATCTTCATTATCCCCCCACCTGTTCAATCTATACCTTTTACCTCTGATCTAGTCCTTGAAGGACAGGAGGGTGACCACATTCAATTATGCTGACGACCTTCAGTTAATTTTTACTATTGACAACCCCCCTAACTCAATTCATGAATTCCAGGCCACCGTGCTCCATATCCGGCACTGGATGGACCTAAACCATTTAAAACTCAATCCAGGTAAGACCGGACTGGTTCTGACAGGGAGTAGACAGATCTTCTGGGGCCCACACTATTGGCCGGCGGAACTCGGGTCCCCTCCTGCTCCCTCTACCTCTGTCAAAAGCCTAGGGGTCACCATAAATAACGACCTTTCACTAAGTTCCCAAGTTGGTGCAGTGGTCTCGACCTGTTTCTTTCAGTTATGCAAAATCAGGAAGATCAGTTGTTTGCTTACCCACGCAGCACTGATACAGGTCGTGATTGCCATGGTACTCTCACACTTAGATTATGCCAACTCAATCTACCTAGGCATGCCACTGTTCCTAATCAAATGACTCCAGATGGTCCAGAATCAAGCAGCAAGACTTATCCACCAGCAACCCAGATGGCAATCTGCCAGACCTCTCCTAAAAAAACTCCACTGGCTTCCCATCTCCCAACGCACGGCCTTCAAGACGGGGTGCCTAATCTTTAAGTCCCTATACTGCCGGAGCCCTAAATTTATCAACTGCCTATTATCAAGGTACACTCCCTCCCGCAACCTGCGTTCAGCTCACCTTCAGCAACTAACCACCCCTGCCTTCAAGTTAAAACATCAGGGAGGATGCTTGGCCCCTAAATTGTGGAATTCTTTTCCACTGGAGATTCGGTCATGTAATAATCTTCTAAGTTTCAGGAAAAAGCTCAAGACATGGCTGTTTGTGCAGGCTCATGAATAACTTCACCCAATGGTCCCGACACACTCTAGAGCTAGCGCCATGAAACCTCCTGGTGTACGTGCGCTGTATAAGTATTTTATAACATAACATAACATAATATGGCAAGAGTTAATATGTGATCACTAAAATTCAAAAGGCTACGTTATATCTCATAGAAAACTATATTTATTATAAAAATGTATATCTGGAAGAACAAGAAATATCTTTAGGAGAAGATAGAGAAATTTCAACTGGCCAAATCGAAAAAGTGGACAAGTCCAGGAGTGAAGAAATTTATGAACATTATAGCATACACCCTTTACATTCAAAAGAAGCGATTGGAAATACTATTGAATTATTCCAAATGAAGAAAGCGAAGGGAACTCCCATGAGTGTTTGGGAAAGAAGTTTAGAAGCTCGTTGTTTTCCACAGCTCTTCCCCACTGGAAAAGGTGGACGATATGATGAATGACCAGTACAGATTCCAGCTTCAGAATACCGTTCAACAAGATTGCATTCAGAAGATCCAAGATTTCGACAGTGTGTTCCATATTTATTTAATCTTCTGTTTGAAAGTGACTTGTCTGGACTTTCATATGCAGTGAACCACATATTAAAAACGGGAGTTCATCTTACACATGTTTCTGCAAAAGATTTTTTGGACAAAGTTCAACAGAGAGATGATCATTTAGAATCTCAGTTAATTAATTTGATGGCATGTCAATGTGGTACCAATGAGTATTGGTATCGTCATCATGGAGAACTTAAATGTATGTTAAGGAACTTAGGAACTCCTACATGGTTTGTTACGCTTAGCTGTGCTGAATACGCATGGGACGGTTTACTTGAATTTCTACGAGAAGCAAATTCAAATATTAAAAACATTGAATTGAAGACAGCCGGAGAACTGTGTTCCTTGGATCCTGTAAATATGTGCAGATATTTTAATCACAGGTTTCAAGCTATGATGTCTTTTATCTGCAATACAAATAATCCACCTCTTGGAGAAGTTATTGATTTCTTTTGGAGAAAGGAGTACCAAGCCAGAGGTGCTCCTCATATACACATGCTATTATGGATCAAGGATGCACCTAAATTTGGAACCGATTCTGATGAAACTGTTTTGTCTTTCATTGAAGACTGTGTTACCTGTGCTATTCCAAAAACAAGAGGAGAAAATAGCTTAAGGCAACAAGTTTTACAGTTTCAAAGTCATCGATGTGGGAAATATAGTCGACGGAAATACAAGTCAAAGGGAACATTTTATACGAAATGACGTTTTGGATTCCCACGTCCAGTAATTTCGAAAGGAAAAGTCAACAGTTTCATGTCAGCAGTAAGGCATACTATAACTCGGAAATCTCTGAAGAATACTTACAATATAAAAAGAAGTGAAGATTCAAAGTATATTAATGACTACAATCCAGTGATTTTGATGTTTTGGAATGCAAATATGGATATCCAATATGTTGCAGATAATTCGATTGCTGTTGCTCGCTATGTTACATCATATATAACCAAATCTGAAAAGACGGAGTTGAAAGAAATGTGGGAATACATTTCACAAGAGAAGACTCTTAGTAACAAATTGTACAGCTTTAGTTTGAAGATGCTTTCCCATCGAGAGGTTGAATCCTATGAATGTTCGGATCGGTCGACCTCTGCAAGTTTATATTCAAAGTCAAGAGGAATCATTTGGGTAAGTCTAGGTCTTGCTGCAACACGAAATCGAGTATTGAAATCTCTACAAGAAATTGTATACTTTGCATTGAATGAATCAGAAAATACAGATATTGTTAAAACTAATATGTTGGATACATACTATCCCAAAAGGAGTCCACATCTGGAAAACATATGTCTCTATGAAGTACTGCAACATTACAGCTTTAAGAGAAATGTTACAGAAAATATAAGTGAAGAAAAATATGCAGTAAATGGATGTGATGGATGTTTGGTAAAACATGCCAAAGGAAATCTTATTAACCACAGAAAACTCAGCTGCGAAACTCCAGATAAAAGGGAATTTTTCTATTTAGCACTTCTGCAACTCTTCAAGCCTTGGCGTAGTGAAGCGGTATTACTTGGAGAGTTCGACTGCTATGAAGATTCTTTTAATGCATGTAAATATAATATTCAATGCACAATTTTCCCTACTTATCTACAAATGTTAAATGAAGAGATTGAACAAGAAACTACTATTGCAGCTGAAATAGCTAGAGACAGTTCTCAAGATAGTCAGAGTTCTGCTCCACTAAGTCAAGATCTTCTAGGACAACCAATTCTTGAAAATGAAGCAGCAATAGCTATGAATGAAGTAGAAACGGCAATGCAACAAGCACAACAGGATATTATTGAGTTGGGAAACTTGGAAGAACAACTAAATATTGAACAAAAACAAATATATCAGCAAGTGACAGAACAGATACAGCATGGTTTACTGCATGAAAAAAGAATGCCAATGCACATCATTTAAACCTATTCGGATGTATATCAGTGGTCAAGCTGGTACAGGAAAATGTTTCTTAATTAAAGTTTTAACCAGTTATCTACAGAAAACGACTGAATCACATTTATCTTGTGTTGTAACCGCTCCAACTGGGTTAGCCGCACACAACATTAAAGGGATTACATTACATTGATTACTCATGCTACCAGTTGCATGTGAAAATAAGTTGGAACACCACAAGCTATCTGGAGAACCTTGTTATCAAGTCTCAAGTGTACTGAAGAAAATGAAACTTCTGATCATTGATGAGGTGAGCATGGTCTCAAACTTATTGCTTGCCTTTGTACATTTTAAGAATGCAACAGATTTTAAAAACAGATTATGATGTTTTATTTGGAGCAAAACATGTAATTGTATTTGGCGATCTACTACAACTTACTCCTGTGAAAGGACAACCAGTTTTTAAAACACTTGTCCATGAAGACACTAGGAAATCTTTGGGAAGTATTGGAAATGTAAACATTTGGTCTCATTTTGAATATAAAGAACTTATTAGGAATATGTGACAAGCAAGTGATAAACATTATGGAAACATTCTTCAAGATATAAGAATTGGTGTTTTGACAAAACATGGTAAAGAAGCTTTACAAAGTCGGCTACTAACAAACTTGTTTCCAAATGAAAACATAGCACCTGACATAATATACAAAACAATTGGAGAAAAGAACTCTATAGTTTGCCTAATGCCAACACTGCAAGAGTGTTCTACATTCAATGAAGAACGTTTGAAGCTGGAAAACAACAAATAATGAAAATGGAAGCCATTGAAAAAATAGAACACGAAGGAGTTATTACTATTCTCTCAGAAAAATGTAAATCAAAATTGGATTCTTTGGAAAAGTCTATATCTAAGACTGCTGGTTTGGAAAAGACTTTATATGTATGTGAAAACTGTCGGGTAATTTTACGGCGTAATTTGGATGTAGAAAAAGGTTTAGTAAATGGAGCAATGGGAAAAGTTGTTGATTTTGTTAATTATCAGAACCGAGATGGAATTGAATTTTTGAAGATTAAATTTGATCATATTGATGAGGTAAAACAGATTGCACGTTCTGCTGTTCGTTTTTGCTTGTAAAAGACTTGTATGTTCATAGAAAACAGTTTCCTCTTTCTTTAGCATATGCAGTGACCATTCATAAATATCAAGGTTTAAGTGTTGACAAAGCTTTGGTAAATAATGGAAGTACAGTGTTTAAAGAGGGCATGGCATACGTTGCATTATCTCGAGTAAGAACATTATCTGGTTTGTATTTGATTGATTTTGATGAGAGAAAAGTTAGTGCTGATGTAAATTGTGTAAAAGAGTATAATCGATTAAGAAGAGTTTATGCTCCTAACTTAGGTGAATATCCCATATATGAAAAACATATAATATGTCCAAAAAAGAAATATGACAAATATTCTAGTAAGATTGAAAAAAAGAAAACAATTCAAGAGAAGCATGAAGCTGCCAAGAAAATGAAAATGGACTCTGTTGATGATATTGTAGGATACCAGTTAGAAAATAGTTCAGGTATCAACTGCTATGCTAATGTAATTCTAAATGTTGTCTTTTATCTAGAAGATCTTTATCATAAAGTTATGGAAAATCGAGAAAAAGATTCTGTTCTTTATTACATCATCTTTTCCAAAAGTTGGTAAGTGATAGAACTAAAATCCATACTGCTTCTGGCATTCGGCATCTTTTGGATATATGTACTGGTTCTTCGCAATTTACACTTAATATACAACAAGATGCACTAGAGTTTCTTATGTTTATGCTTGCAGTATTGGAAGAAGAAGGAATTGAAATTGAAAATTTGTTTGGACTAAGTTACAGATGGGATCATAAATGTGAAGAGTGCTCATTTTCTTCTATCACTGAAATAGACACTGAACGATTCATATATTTGACAATACCAGATTGCAAATCAGTGTCTTTTAACAAATTAATAAAAACAGCTAATCAAGATATGAAATGTTCTCGTTGTAAATCAGAAATGTTGTCAACATTATTTATAGAAAGATTTGGACAATATATCATTTTAATGCTACAACGTTGTAGAGCAGATGGAAGAAAATTGGAAACCAAAATTAAAAAGTTTGTGGCAAGTCAAATATCAATTTCAGGAAGAACTTTTGAAGCAGTTGCTATTATTTTCCATGATGGACCTGGTACAACATCTGGACACTATACTGTGTATTTAAAGTGCAATAAAGGATGGACACATTGTAATGATGACCCATTTGGAATTCAAATGTCGGTTGCCTTACGAATTACCAAATTCATATCTAATATTTTTGATGCCAAAGTTTTGAAAACATCATTCGGCCTATTGGGAAGATGTGAACACGAATTAACGAGTTTATTTTGGATATTTTGAATGCAAATAGATTTAGAAACATTATTCGGCTTATTGGGAAAATGTGAAGAATTACTGTTTGGATTATTGTTTGTGCTAATTCTTATTGTGTTTGCAAAATTGTGTTTCAAACAAGTAGTTTATATATTTGTTCTTTATATCATATGCGATGTACATGAGAGTGTATATTTTAGAAAATGTATTTCAGAGAAGTAGATCATTTAATGTAGTTGAAGAATGTAATTTGGAAACTGTAGATACGTAAACAGATAGTTGAACTTGTAAATATTTTCAACACAGCTTTGGGTATTTTTACAATCTTACTGATTGTATTTTTTTCCGCTGTTATATGATGATCAACATTGAAATAACTGTGTATGGTGAGATTCAATAGTATCTGAAAACAGCAAAAAGGGAAACTGAATATGTTATGTAATTCTAAAATTATGTTGTGTTCTTAAAACTAAAATATTATATGTAGTAAGTTTTTTTTTCTTTTTTACAGAAAGTAATACTAAAGTTTAAAAATATTTTAAATTTAGTCTGCAATGAAACAACTGTAAAATAGTTTCAATGAGTTTGATATCTACTTCAATAAAGAAGGTAAAAGATGAAATAATGTAATAACCATAATATTATGAAGTAATGTTTACAGTCACTTTTATTGTAGTCATTCATTTTTTCAAACTCTACCAACTCACTCCTCCAATCACCTCAGCACTGCCCATGCACTCCTTCAATCACTCAAGCATTACCCATACACTTACAAAATCACCCAGGCATTGCCATACCTCCTCCAATCACCAAGGCACTACTGATCCACTCATACAATAACCCAGGCACTACTCATGTACTTATGCAACTCAGGCACTAGCTATGCACTAATCCAATCACCCGGGCACTACCCATGCACTTCTCCAATTACCCAGTTAGTACCCATGCACTCATGCAATCACTCAGCCACTACCTATGCACTTATAAAATCACCATGCACTACCCTTGCACTCTTCCAATCACCCAGGCATTAGCCATGCACTCTTCCTATCAGCCATACATTACCTCTGCACTCATGCAATCACCCAGGAATTACCCATGCACTTACAAAATCACCCAAGCAATACGGATGCACTTACAAAATCACCCAAGCATTACTAATGCACTCCTCCAATCACCCAGACACTACTCATCCACTCATGCAATAATCCAGGCACTACCCATGGACTGCTCCAATCAGCCATGCACTACCCATGCACTTCTCCAATCACCCAGACACTACCCATGCACTCCTTCAATTATCCAGCCAGTAGCCATGCACTCCTCCAATCACCCAGCCACTACTCATGCACTTATAAAATCCCTATGCACTATCCTTGCACTCCTCCAATCACCCAGGCACTACCCATGCACTCATGCAATCATCAAGGCATTACCCATAAACTCATGCAATCACCCATGCACTACTCATCCCCTCATGCAATAACCCAGGCACTACCCATGCACTCATCCAATCACCCATGCACTACCCATGCACTCTTCCAATCACCCAGCCAGTACCCATGCACTCATGCAATCACTCCGCCACTACCCAAGCACTTATAAAATCACCATGCACTACCCTTGCACTCCTCCAATCATCCAGGCACTATCCATGCACTCATGAAATCATCCAGGCATTACCCATAAACTCATGCAATCACCCATGTATTACCCATGCCCTTTCAAATTCAGCCAAGCAATGCCATGCACTTATAAAATCACCCAGGCATTCCCAATGCACTCCTCCAATCACCCAGACACTACCCCTACACTCATGCAATCACTCAGGCATTACTGTTGCACTCATTCATTCACCCAGGCACTACTCATGCTCTCATCTATGCACTCAGGCACTACTGCTGCACTCATCCATTCCCTCTAGCACAACACATGCGCACTTGTATGCACTCAGACACTACTCATGCACTGCCACAATCACCCAGGCACTACTCCTGCAGTCATTCAATCACTCAGGCACTACCCTTGGACTCCTCCAATTATCCAGAGACAATTTCTGCACTCATGCAATCACTCAGGCACTACCCATGTTCTCATCTATGCACTCAGGCACTACTGCTGAACTCATCCATTCCCTCTAACACAACCCATGCATTCATATATGTACTCAGACACTACTCATGTACTGCTACAATCACCCAGGCACTACCCCTGCAGTCCTTCAATCACTCAGGCGCTATCCATGCACTCCTCCAATCATCTAGGCACTACCCTTGCACTTATACAATCAACCAGGCACTACTCATGCTCTCATACATTCACTCACGCACTACCCATGCACTCCTCCAATTACTCAGACACAACTCCTGCACTCATGCAATCACTCAGGTACGACCCATGCACTTCTTCAAACACCAAGTCACTACCCCTGCACTCCTGCAATCACTCAAACACTACTGTTGCACTAATCCACACACCCAGACACTACCCATGTACTCATCCATGCACTCAGGCACTACTCATACACTCGTCCAATCACCCAGACAGTATCCATGCACTTCCTCAATCAAACAGACACTACCCCTACACTCATGCAACCACCCAAACTCTACCCACGCACACCTCCAATAATCCAGGCACTACCCATACACTCATTCATGCACTCAGGTACTACCCCTACACTCATGCAATCACACAAGCACTACCCATGCGCTCCTCAAATAATCCAGACACTACCCATGCACTCATTCTTTCCCTCAGGCACTACCCATGCACTTATGCAATCTCCCAGACACTACCCATGCACTTGTTCAATCACCCAGGCACTACGCATGCACGCATCCATGCACTCAGGCACTACTTATGAACTCATGCAATCACCCAGCCACTACTCATGCACTGATTCGTCCACTCATTCAATGACCCATGCATTATTGCTGCACTCATTCATTTACTCAGACAATACTCATACAATGATTCATATATTACAGTTGCAGCAATTCATACAACACATACAAGTTTGTCTATATTTAACCAAATAGGCGGTTCTAAAAAGAACCATTTTTTTCTTTTTTCTTTTTTAGTGTTTTTTTAAACTATTTTATGTATTTTATTGGTGTTTTTATTTTTAAAAAAAAGGAAAAAACAACAGAATGAACTGTGAAAACTTTCCAATTTAAATAGCATTGCAAAAAAAAAAGAATTAACAGCGGTGATTTGTTGCTACAGAAACAACAGCGTCAACAGATTGTTCTCCGTAGCACAGTACTTTCTTACACTTAATACAGTGCTGTTCAAGTGTAGCAAACTCAGGATGAATGTCGGGTCCACGACTTAATGCAGATGAACCTGCTGAGATGCTAGGCCCAGCAACCTGATCATCTTGCTGTGATACTTCCGCTTCGTGAAGATGTTGTTTGCGCGCAAGATGACGTGGGTGTATGGTTTGTAGGGATTTCATCATAGATGAAGTCCCACATGAGTATTTTCTCTCGGAGCCCTGAGATAGCACCCTTTGACACAAGGTGCAGGTCACCTTGCAGGCGTTCACCTTTTTTTCACCAGCCGGTATTGGAAAAAACGCCCACACGACACTCTCCTTGCGCTGTTTCACTGGTTCCTCCAAATTTTCTTCTTCTGTAGGAATGTCCAATGGTGGAATAGAAGAAGCCATTTTTTGCAGTTGTTTCAAAAAAACACCAAAAAAAATGCAATAAAACAGCACAGAAAACATAAGAGCTGTGTCTCCTGAAGATGTCCTTGGAAGAATGAAAGTCACATGGGAATCGCGCACCCAGCGGGCAACCGCGCGCACCCAGTGCGATTCCCGAAAAATATATTTAACAATAATATATCTTTATTCCAATAACAAATATATGATATTTACAATTATCTTAAATAATGTCTTGGTATAATATATATATAATAAAGTTATATACATATACTTTTAAAACTTAAAGATTTGCGATGGATTCGCGTACCCGGTGTGACCCCGGAACTACGTACGTGACGTTACGCGGGGCCAAGATCCGCGCACCCGTCACATACCAAACACGCATCCTACACGACTTAACCAATATGGCGACAAAAGTCTTGGATTCGCGCACCCATTGAGACAGGTACACAATCGGTATGTGAATCTACTTTTTAAAAAAAATAAACAAAATGCTATTATTTATATTTTAGAAAAGAGAAAACATTATATTATTTTTATAACAATTAAAAACACAAAAAAATATCTTTTATGGACATTATACTTAGAAATTGGCATTTAAAAAACCTTTGAAATTCACTGAAAAAAACAGAGGTTTTATGGACGTTATAGTTAGAAATTAGCATTTAAAAAACCTTTGACATTCACTGAAAAAACCATATGTTTCAGGGACGTTATAGTTAGTTGGACATTTCACTCGTACAAAACCAGAGAAATTCGGCCGTTATAGTTAGTTGAGCTAACTATAACTCTCGCCCCGCAATGCACTGCTGATGACGTCACATATTACATCACTCATGACATGGTCAGTGACATCAATGATGACATCACTGATGACATCTCAAATTACATCACTGATGACATCACTGATGACATCCTCCACGTGCTAATCTGATGCACCTCCTCACACCCTAATATAACCTTTGATACACCCACTCTGAAATGCAGACTACCATTTTCGAAACCAAAGACACACCAATACCAGTTACTACATACCCACTCACTCATTCCTAGGTCTACACACACATCTACTCATTCACCCATACAGTCACTTGTACATGCAGTCACTCATCAATACAGCACTATCATATGCACTCATACACCTATACAGACACTCACACACCGCCACTCACCATAGAGTTACAAACACACATAGTCAGTCATGCAAAGAATCAATCACGCTCCCATTTACTCACCGACACAATTATACACACACCACCTCACTTATTCATACAGATACTAACACATACTTACTCTCTTATACAATCACTGACACAAGCACACACTCAACCATACAGGCACTCTCACAATCACTCACTCTCACTTATAGTCATTTATATACTCCAACACCCACATTTACTGCCTTTTACATATGTAGTTACTCACACATGTACCACTGAGACATCTAAACACTCACAAACACACCCATACACACACTCACCCACACAGCCCTTCAAAGACACACTCTTGAACCCATACACCCAGTGAATCACCCACTCACACATCTATGTACAAAGTCACACACCCCCCACCCACCCACACAGACACTCAGGCACCCATACAGATACTCAGACAACCAATCAATAACCCATATAGACACTCATGTAGCTACTCACCAACCCATGCAGCCGCTTACACACCAACAGACAGACTGATACAGATATTCACAGTTTAGTCACTAACTCATGCATTCAGTAAGACACGTTTAATCACTCACTTATACAGTCAGTCACGCACCTACTAAATCATCCATACAGACACTCATAGACCCACTCATTCTTCAATACACCTTGGCATATATATATATATAAAACATATTTAAACTTTACAGAAACACACAGTCACTGGATGATGTCATCAGTGATGTCATCAGTGATGTCACTGACCATGTCATGAGTGATGTAATATGTGACGTCATCAGCAGTGCATTGTGGGGGCATGAGTTATAGTTAGCTCAACTAACTATAACAGCCAAATTTCTCTTGTTTTGTATGAGTGAAGTGTCCAACTAACTATAACATCCCTGAAACCTGTGGTTTTTTCAGTGAATATATTATATATATTGGGTCATGTACTAGACTGGGTGTTATTGAATACCAAGCCGTCTAGTTATAGGCAGAGTATATTATATTTTCATCACATGCAAAACAGATTCCATGACCTACCTCAGTGAAGGTAGTTTGAGGATACAATAATTGAACATATCTAGATTGGTTTCTACTGAATATTTCGTCTGAAAACAAGACTGACTTTAGTAGGAGAGCTCACCAATAAATGAATCACAGCAGAGCAAGTAACTCCTCTTAAAAAGACGGACAAAGATGAAAAACTTACATTTTTCCAAGGCGATGCATATTTCCGAACTCCCTAGTTTAAAAAGTAAAACTGTGCTGTTTAACCAAAAAAAAGGGGAGGGGGAGGAGGATACAGGCTCAAAACACCAGGAAACACTAAAAGATGTTAAAATCAAAAAAGTAATTCTAAATAAAAGCAGTACGCCAACCTTCCACTAAGGAGCTATTCAATGTTCTAAATAAGGTAGAAAACCCAACTAAGGTAGTAGAGGTCACCCAAGCCTCTGTAGAGTAATATGGTAAAAGTCTAAAACTTCACGACAGATAAGATCAGAAAAGATCAGGTAAAGAATCTCACCAAATATGCATCTTAACAAGAATTAAACAGATCTTCAGTCTGAAAAGTTAAAGGCCACCTCTTGAAGCAGCGAAGGAGTGACTGGGGTTTTATGCTGATATGTGCATGTTTTGGCGAGTGGCACTTGGATGGTATGGGGCCATGCTTCATTCTGGCTTCTGAGCTTTATCGATGGCTCATTATCCTATGGAGCTAGATTTTAAAGGTATCAGCCCGATTATAAGTGTTGCCAGTTCTTTTTAGGTCTGGCTTCACAGTGCATCTAAGTGGGCTTTAGCTGCACCCACAGGAGTATTTCTCACACCTCATGCGGTTTGGTGCATATTTGTCTCCTATGGAGTACTATTTTACATCTTAAAAGTACACGGATCTTCATACATTCAATTTTTCATAGATGCACTGTATACAAAAAGGAATCGTTTTGCAATAAGCTTAATGCGGGGGGAATAAATCTAGTTTCAAACTCAACGTGAAGGCCAGATCTTTTGGCTTTGCAAGTGCTTAAGGCTAAGAATTAAACCAGAAGGGGCTTTCTTACTCATCTATTCTGAGTCACATAGGGACAGCCAAGTCATAAACACACAAATGGCTAGCAAGTTCATACATGCAAAAACACAGTTTGCATCATGATCAAAAACAGGTAAACATTTTCTCAAGCCAAAGAGCTCAAAAAGACTTTTAAAAGATGGAGCGGATCAAGCTCCCAATCGGCCATGTGTGTGAGGAGCTCTGGGATGGGCTCCAACTTAGGATTCCAGGCCAATGAATGATCTTCACCGCGAGAAAGTGATACCCAGTAACAGAATCAATCAAAATCAATGAACCTCCTTTCGCTCTCTGCCTCTTTGTCTGCACTGTATTGAAGATGCAGGCATAGTGCTCACTCCTTTGCATGACGCCATGCTCCCATGCAACTGAGGGAATGCCCCTTGTGATCCTCCGCCAGCACAAAAACAAAATGTGTCAGTGCATTTTCTATTATAGAAGACATCGTACATGTACCTGCAGTCCTTTCTACAATACCAAAGTGTCCTACAGTGCAAGAAAGGATGAAAATGCCCATTGGGCCCCACTGGGCACTTTCTGTAATACGACCCCAGGAGCCGCATTAGAGATGAGGTGCACAATCCCACTATGCACCGCAGTGCACTCTTGGGAGTGTGAGCAAGGCACTGACCGGAACAATGTGCTCCATCACATAAGTTCACTGTTCACAGTGCAGCCACAAACTCACATCTGCACTGTAAACCATGCATTAGAGAGAAACAGCCGATCTGTTGGAAGTAGTCAGTCTTACACTGCAGGCACCATTCCGACTTCACTTTTAAAGTGCGGCCAGGGTTTCTCCACAGACCTGTGAGCCACTCAGTCAGGGACGACTCTTCCCCATATGTAACTGGAAGGTGGGGCGTCTGGGCAGGGTCGGCAACCTTATTGTGCCCCATCTCTATGAGGCGTGCAGTCCGTGCACCTGCTTACAGCCTCTTTGCCTCTGCACTCAGGTCTAATATTACACGGGCGTAACGATAAAGAATATCCTGATGTGCATGGGGCCAAGACCCCGAAGCATAGCATGCCTCCTTGGCAGCCGCGGTCCGTGCAGATATCAGCGGTGGGCCAGCTTAAGGGGGGATTTCGAGGGACAATGCAGAGGAAAAATTAAATAAATAATTAATTTCCCCTCTGCATCGTCCCTCGAAATTCCCCCTTACCTGGCCCCACCCCCCCACCGCTGTTACCTGCATGGACCGCGGCTGCTCCTTGGGATTGCGCCAATACATATTTAACGTAATCCATGTTATCAAAGGGGTTACTCAAGTGCCTGCACCCACTTCTGTAGTGCCATATTGCTCTGCAGGTGATAAAAGCAAATATTCATGCCCGTTGTGCCCATGGGGCTCTCTGAACACTACGCCCCAAGACGTGCCAATAAATGTCTGACAAAAAATGTCCTGGATCCACTGTGTTTAACAAGTTATCATTTTCTCTTCTGCCAGTCCTTACCTGCTATCTGTAATCTTTAGTTAGCACTTGGACTTTCATTTTTGTGCGAATTTTAGAGTACGTGAATACCACTAACCAATAAAACGTTATATACTAAAGCTACACCCCGCCTGCAACCCATCTTCAGACCAGGAGCATCCTAGGTAGGGCAAGCCTGTCTGCTGCACTCTGATTGGTTCAGCACAAAAAGGTAATAATCTCTCTTGCAGACAGTCCATCAAGGCTAAAACAAGCAACTCTCCCACCCAGCGCAGCGCAGCGCTATACAGCACAGCTAGAGCAGGCATCCCTCCTTTACAGTGCATCATGCCTAGCTCAACAACTTTCTTCAAAGCGTGGAGGGAGGCTAAGAGAAGGTTCCCACAGAAAATAAATTAGTACAGCAGGACAAGGACAAAGGACCTCCTGAATAGACTGCTACAGAAAATCTAGGCGATCAGATGGTTCATAGTCTATGCCATTCCGTCATTATCCTCTCTGCTGAGAGGGCCATACAAATGGAGCAACCACTGATGGCGGTGGTTTTGGAAACCTCCATATTTCACAAGCAAATAACACTACACTGAGACCACCAATTCAATTATCATAAATCACTGAGCAAAATACCAAATGACAAAGTTAGAATTTCATTTACTGCATTTCTCATCAGGCATATTTCACTCAATATTTCTCACAACAAACCAAATTAGACAAATTTCCCTTGCCAGCCAACAGGTCCGCCCCACTCTTTCCAAACTGCTACTCAATAACAAGTTTTTCCTGATCTATGCATCTTTAACCCTTTGCCACACTCCTGAGTCTACTGAACAATGGACTAATCCTGTCCAGCCATATTATGAGGCAGTTGAACAAGTACACTACTACTGTGGTCTAGAATTGCCAAGGGCCTTCTCCATGCCGCGCATGCAGTTTTCAAGATCCCTTCAGTCCACCATTCTAGAAAGCGTGGCGTGTTCCAAGACAAAGGAGATGACGGGATCCAAACATGGACTGCTCTGTGGTACAATTACAACAAGGACCACTCAGGTGATTCAAGTCACTCTGCAGGAAAGAGGTCACCTCTACCAGAGGTGAAGCAGCTAAACAACAGATCCATCATGTATGTGACTTCTTATGCGGCATGGCAGGGGGAGGTCAAGTCAGTGAGGGCTTTAAATAGCAATTCAAAATCGGTTTAATTATTTGTAGGGCTTCCACAATGCACACACGCTCGCTTGGCTGGTCTCCTAGCACTGTACAACACAATGAGGCGATAAGGCATAAAGAAAACAGAGGCACAAATAAAACATCGGAGGTATGCAAAACAGCCAAGCAAAGTAGCAGAAAGCTGTTTTTAAACATTGAAAAGTGCACACCAGACTAAGGCAATACAGAAAAACTCCAATGTCGACTGTTAGGGAACAGACAACTCAATCACCTGCACAAATGCATAGTTTCTTGGTAAAAAGCACCTGGATAACCAGTGCGAATAGCGTGCAACATAAGGTCTATTAAAAGTCACTCCCATCTTAATGTAACATGGTCATGAAATCGGGAGCTGTGGCAATTCTTGTCCTACCCCGAATCAAATACAACAGCTTTGAATAAAGGACCTGGATGGGGTATTTGTGAACGGTTTACAGAATGCAACCGTTTAAAATCATAAAGGGCCAGATGTAGGAAGCGAAATAGCGATCGCAAACGCTGAAATTTGCAGAATTTCAACGTTTGCGACCGCAAAATAGCCCTGTGCAATGTAGGTAGGAAAAACCTACTCGCAAAATAAGGAATCGCAAATTTTGCGATTCCCTATTTTGCGACTGCCTTTAAGGAATCGCAAATTGCGATTCCTTAAATGCAATGCAGGAAGCCCAGAAAGTCTGCGATTTGGGCTTAAGGAATCGCAAATTACCACCAACTTCAAGTTGGTGGTAATTTGCTATTTCTTTAAAAAATGCACTTTTTTGCATTTTTCAAAGTGCCATGTGGCGCACATACATGGCCTTAGGGCATGTATGTGCGCCACATGTGCACACATAAATTTTTCAGGGGTGCAACAGGGTGTCCTTTTGACACCCTTGCACTCTGAAAATGCATTCGCAATTTGCGAGTACCTAATGGGTACTCGCAAATTAGTGACATGTCTTCCCATTCATTCCTATGGGCCTCTAGGCCCTTAGGAATGAATGGGAGAGTATTCCTTAATTGCGAATCGCAATTTGCAATTCGCAATTAAGGAATATTAAGGAATCACAATTAATATTGCGATTCCTACCTACATTCCATTTTGCGAGTCCTTAATAGCGATTTGCTAAAAATCGCTATTAAGGACTTGCAGAAATGAGTTTACCTATATCTGGCCCAAAGTTCTTTAACATGGATAGGAGCGACTTCTCAGTAGCAAGCGTGGTGCGTGAGGCGGCGTGAGGGGAGCGTGTCAGGAACAGACAATGTCATTATCCAAAATCCTTCCAGTTCCATGATCTTTATTCTCGGCTTTTGGCAGTTCACATTAACAAAACCCAAAAAAGCGCAGTGACAGAGAAGGGCCCCTCGAGGGTCAGTGCAACCATAGCGCAATCCAATGCTAGTCCGAGCTTCGGGACCTACCTCAGGGAAGGGGGCCCTTCTGCACATGCATACAGTGCTATTCCTGCTGCAGTGCAGTGGCCCGCCTTTCAATGGAAACAGGGGCCATATCACAGGGGATGCAGTCTCCGCTTGCACCTTCTAGTGGGGGGGGTTCCCCAAACCACCTCCCCTCGCCCCCCCATTAGAGGGCACTCTAGGAGATGGGAGTAGGCGAGAGGATGTGTCATACACACCCCACTTTTTGCCATTTCGGGGTATGCTTCAATAAAACAGTGCATAAACCCTAGCAAACTCCCTTCCATTTCAAGGGGCCATGCTTCCATGCAAACCGGGGAACCCTTCTTTGCAAATGTGTGGGGGTTATCTTTTCACCATGCTAGTTTTTTTTAATGTTTTTTTTTTAGTTTTATAAAGCGCAAACTGGACCCGAAGATATCAGGTATCAGAGCGCTTTACATGAGAACCAGTTTTGTTACAGATGGACACATTCATTTTTGTTAGGCACGGGGAGATTAAGTGATTTGCCCAGAATCACAGGATGTTCGTTGCCAAGACTAGAACCCGGTTCCCCAGCTTCGAGGTCAACTGCTCTAGCCGTAAGGCCACATCCTCTCCCCGACTAGTGGTCATAGAAATGGGCTGTGCATACGCTTGTGGCTCCTTTCATCTTCTGTAACCCCAAAGTGACTGGCGAGCGCTTTGCTGCTCTCCAGGCCAACATATAAGAACATGACCATAGTCTGGATCTTCGGCCTCGAACACAGTTACACTGAATGAGTTAATTTTTGCACGTATGTTTTGCTGACCACATGGTGTACACTACGTGTCATATTCCTCGTGCATTTCCTGCTAAGGCCTGAACCTTGCTTATGTGCCTTGCATTTTATTTGTTTTTACATGGTGGAGATAAACCCCCAAGGACTTCAGTCAAGATGCCCAGTTGGGATACTTCCTTCCCCAAGCCCTAGTGACATTTATTTTTGGGAGGACAGATCTTTGTGTGTTCAGTTAGTTGTGGGAGGTTAAGTTGGAGGAAAGGGAGCTCCCTCTCCACTCATTATTTCGGAGGGAGAGCAGGAGTGAGGTAATATCTTTGAGACCCGTTACTCAACGGTATAAACTTCATCAGCAAACTCGGTTTCAGAACATGATCCATTAGGGCTTGAAACTCAAATCAAATCCATCAAATCCTATCATGGACATGGTCTCCGGTCCCAAAGTTTCCAGCACAGAAAGGAAAGGATAATCCAAGCCAAGGCAATGCTCAGCACACCAGAGAAAGAGAGAAAACAATCATCAGGGACTTTAGTACGGATGCAGACACGTCTTAGAAACTTCCAGAATTAGCCTTTGTTAATTTAATGTTCCACTGTGTCACTAAGGATGCACTTCCTGCCACCATACAGCATGCACCACAAGGAAAGCCACTTCCTGCACCAGACCCACTTGTTTCATGGAAACAGCGCCATGAAACCAACCGGTGTACGAGCGCTTAATAAGTCTTTTTTAACATAACATAACATAACATGGAAGGAAGGTGTAAAGGAACAACGGAGATTGATAAACAAGAAAATATCTGCGAGCTACCCTTATGAATCCATGACCAACTCTGCAGCGCTGCTCTTTAACAATAACACCCATTCGCCTTTGGTTTCCCTTTATGTTTTACTTAAGGCTCCTAGAAAAAGTATTCCTTGTAAACTTTCAGACATGTTGTGTCCAGTTGAGAAAATGGAATGTTATCAGCAGAACTGAAGCTTCAAATAAGCTAGGCTTGTTCTCATTTCGAAACTCGTGAAAACACACCCAATACTGGGAGATGAAAAAAAAAAAAAATCAAGAATGTAAAGTATATTGACCTGTGAAAGGCATGTTAACCAACCCCCCCTGAAGAAATATCAAATTCCTTACCAGCAGCAGTGCAAGCAAAATACATTTCTCAAAGGCACTCCTAGTAATATTAACTAACATAGTGGTTTTTTAGAGCTCGGTCATTTTGCAGATGAGAAGCCAGCATGACGAGTATCCTAGAGAACTGGTCTGTGTGGCTATTCCCCAAACCCTGACCAGCCCCCACGAGATTACATTATTTAAAATGTTACACATTTATTTAAAAAATAAAAATAATAAAACCTTTGCAACTTAAGAATAAGGGGTGAGGAGAAACTGATTTTACAAATAAAAAAGGAAGGGCTTTAAACGGGCAGATATGGACCTCTCAGATTTGCTCCAGGTAAAGCCCATTAGTAGTCGCCACTTTGGTGTTTTCAAAGTAGGACTACAATAAATATTCCTAGAATCAACTTGTGGAGAACAGATTTCTAAAAACCGAGACCTATTTAGACAAACACAGGCACACACATTATTCTGATATGACAGGGTAATCATCGAATAGAATCAAACAGAGAACAAGGTGAGAGGACAAAGACCAAGCTAAAGGCTGGAGTCAAGCCCCCCCAAAAATGCTAATTTTATAGATTGTTCCACCACTTTCAAAGCATTACAGCACCTTTTTAGGTCGAGCCTGGGCACCTCATACGCTGCTCTGCGAGGCATGCTGTATTGAGGTAGGGACTTGAAGCTCCACCCACATTTTTCACTGGCTTGTGTCATTGTCCACTGTAAACTGTGGCTGTTCATTGGTCAAAAGGCTTAGTAGTCCCTCCTTAGTACCGCCTTGTCTCATTTTGTAACCTCCCATGGTGATGCCCGTTACGTATGTTGCTGCTCTGTAGGCTTTAATTAAAGCCTCCGAGCATTATTTGCTCAAATAGCTTTGTCCTGCCTGACACACTCTACCAACGCTTTTTAAAATTTTTATAGCACACGTTTGTAATGCAATAGGTCTCGCATTTGCGAGAGTTTAAGCTATTGACATTGTAAATGACAATGGGGCACATGCATCAAAGGTTTTTGCGATCGCAAACGGTGCGATTCGCAAAAATCGGCCGTTTGCGATCGCAAAATTACCTTTGCGATGCATCAAGGGTCAAAGCCTCGCAATTTGAGAATTCGCAATTAATTGCGAATTCTCAAATTGCGATTGCATTTAAGGAATCGCAAATTGAGATTCCTTAAATGCAATGCATTAAAGTAAAAAATTAGCGATTTCGCTAATAGGGGCGCAAATTACCATGAAGTTGAACTTCATGGTAATTTGCAAAACTGTGAAAAATGCACTAAAGTGCATTTTTCAAAGTTCTATTTACACACACACATGCCCTTGGGGCATGTGTGTGTGCAAGATGTACTCATATGCAGATTTCAGGGTGCAACAGGGGTCCCTTTGACACCCTGGCACCCTTGAAATTGCATTCTCAATTTGCGATTCTCTAATTGCGAATCGCAAATTGAGAATGTCTTCCCATTCATTCCTATGGGCCTCTAGGCCCATAGGAATTGATGGGGAGGTATTCTTAATTGCGCACTCGCAATTAGCGAGTCGCAATTAAGGAATGTTTAGGAATCGCTATTTTTATAGCGATTCCTACATGCATAGGCTTTTGCGATTCCTTAATTGCGATTCCTTAATAATCGCAATTAAGGAATCGCAAAAGCCTACCTTGATGCATGTGCCAGAATGCCTTTTATTTATCTATTTTAAAAACACAAATGAAAGGCATTGTCATTTACAATGCCAATAGCTCAAACTCTCATAAATGCGAGACCTATTGCATTCCAAATGCTTGTTGGTTAAATGCTGCTACAGTGAAAACTGAAACTTTTATTTTTATTTTTAGTGTCTTCACATGAAAGACAGAAAGAAGACAGACATACAAGTAGATCAAGTATTAAACAGATTAACTCATGGCAAGCCACGTACAAGGCTCGAGGCTTCCACAAAGACCATTACTCTGATGCACCAGTGATCCAAGTGCACACAGTTCAATTCTTGTGACCTATGATGGTGTCTGCAGTAGCTTCGGGTACCGGTCACAGAGTAACCCAAGCAAAGGAAGGGACAGCCTACCCTGTTGTATGGAAGGATGCATTGTTAAAGCTCTTACTTCATTTAGAGTGAATTAGTAAGAAAGCACACAAACATGCGCTCAAGCAGTGCTGTTACGAGCTTGGTTTCTTGTTCATTTGTCACATCCAAGCAACTACGCTGCGCCCTGCATGCGAAATAAGCAAACTCGGGATGGAACTTTTCTCCATCAAAATTTTCATGGCTGCAACTCAAAACAAGTAACTAGGACTGTTTAAATACAAAAACCTGCGCGCGCTGACACTATTGTAATTGTTCTTTGTTTTTGTTTTTTTAATTGAACCTCCAGCCATACAGAGATGCTTTAAAACAATTATACCATTCTTCCCCTGCCTATACATCTGGTGCTGTGAATAAGTTTACTATTTACGAAAAACACAGAAATGATCAATTATCTTTATGACGAGACCTGACCCCTGCTGATATCACGCAAGACTAGAGTTATCACCTGTTAGCCTATTGGAGGAAGCGAGTTAATTGGTCTCTCCCTCAAGGTTTCTTTCCCGATTGCCTAAGGATGGTTTTGGAACTTTCTCTTGGAAAGGCACCACATAAACTGAATCTCTTCACTTGAACCCTCAAATGTATGTGCAGACCAGGTTGCATTACTGAGGCTGCTGTATTCCACCATGTTGATGACCCTTTCACAGCCTCAACACTACACATTGCCTGCTTCCTGTCCTCCACATATCTGCTGCATTAATATTTTGGAATATTTTAAGATACAGACATTAATTAAAGTACATAGCAAAGGCTACAAAATGGACTTTCGTGAATAAACCCGATCACAAGGTACGATAACATGCAAGGGACCTCACAGCAGCAAAGAGCGACATGCATAATGCTTTTTGTTTCGCTATTACCCTCCCGGTGTTGGAAGAAGCAGATTAAATAACAAGCATTTGCAATGCAATCAGTCTCGCATTTGTGAACATTAGAGCTATTGGCATTGTAAATGACTTTGGGGCATATTCACAAGCCCCTATCGCCACGGGAACGTCACTTTTCATGACGTTCCCATGGCGATAGGGCCAGCGCCCTATTTCCATAGGTAGCGTTAACCCACTTAACGTGGCTTAAAGCCACGTTAAGTGGCTTAACGCTGCCTTGAGAATAGGGCCCTTTCATGCTAAACTTAGCGTGAAAGGGGCGTGCAGTGGGTGTTGCGCTGGGCGTACCACCGCAACACCCATTGAGTTTGACGCTACCGCCTATTATCAAGGGCGGCGATAATAGGTGGCAGCGCCAAACTTAAGACCTAGAAAAATCAGGTCTTAAGGATGGCTAAACGAGGAGAAAAGCTTTATTTATCCTCGTTTTTGATTTTTCCATGTGTGCTGCATGTAGCAGCACACATGGAAAAAGCAAACTGGCATTTTCGGTTTGTTAATGTACAGGAAGGAACACCTTACTGTGCATTAACAAACCTCCCTGCTCGCAGACACTCTTGCGCTCTGGTGCAAGGGTGCCTGTTTTGGCACCTTGTGAATAGGGTGCAGCCTGGCGTTTCTGAAGTGGCGGTGGGAGGCGTTAAGCCAAGGAGGCTAACGCCTCTCACCGCCACTTCATTGTGAATATCCCCCAATGTTTTTTACTTATGTTTTTTTGTTTGCAGTGGAGTGACTTAAAGAAAAAAAGTGCTTGCTATACCATGTTCTAAGTTTTCACAGCAACTGTACAGTAAAGCTATGGCCATGTTAACATAAACTAACTGGGCAAAGTACACACATCGCTGAGTGGAAAGGATGGGTTTATAATTTTAAAATTATATGGACAGAATACATACAACGTTGACTAGGAAGCGGCCGGGGTGCCTGTTTCAGTGTGTGAATGAACTCCCCCATGATGGTAACTTGATGCTCCTCTGTGATGATGTCAGGAGTGATTTATATGTGGATTGTATGTATCAATTGCGAATTATTCATAGCTTATAACAGTGTTTACATTTTTAAGTAGATTTGTATTGGGTGTTTTAAGATGTGTATGCATGTTTCATGTCTGTTAAACGCTTTAATTACTAATAAACTAATTTTAAAAGTAGTAAAATTATTAGAGGCACTGCTTAGTGAGAAGCAAATGTAACTGAATTATGTATGCATTAATCATTGTTCGACCTATCGTAACAGAAGAAAACACACATTCTCTAGTTAAAACGTATCCCACACCTGCAGCGTTTGTGGATAAAAGGTGTAAGGCCCTGCCGAAGTAGGTCCTAAGCATATCTCATCCTCCAGTAGAAAGCTACTATAATAGTCGCAGACAAAATCTCTCTATTAATTTGTACACTATTCAGAATACAGACTGGCCCACCTGCTCGGAGTAACTCTGCCTTCAAAGGAGGTAAACCATTTCAGAATACCTGCTAAGGATGACGAACTGTATGACAGCTAGCAAATGTCCAATGACAACAGCCTGGCAAGACAAACCGAACTGCAGAGTTAGACTGATCTTTCCGAATTGTGACCTTGGCCTAGGGGTGAAACAAACTTTCTCATAGTTTGGACCGAGGATGAGGATAGTAATCATTGATACTCAGAATGGGTGAAGGTAGTCCCGCGGGGGGATCACTTACTTTATAACAAGGGTATAAAAAAGTAAGCATAAAATCCTATGTAAACTAGAAGAAAACACAGAAATGGCAGAAAATACAGTGTAAAATAAGGGGCTTTATGGGCCACCTATTTATGCCGGAGGTGTTTATTTTACACCAGTGCATTTTAGTATGTAACGGGGTCCTACAGTGAAGGACTTGTACAAAACTGTGGCAATGCTTTGGAATCTCTGTAACGCTTTTGCGAAACCTGCCATCCATATATCACGCAAATACACCCTTTACAAATTGAAATTAATTGAGAGACAGTGGCAGAAAGGAAGTAAGCTTGTCTCCGTTTGAAGCAAAGAGCAAGGCGCATGGTGGAGAACTCTGCCACATGACTGAAAACTAATGGTTGCGAGACAGATTTTTCTCAATTAGCACAGTATTATAAGCTGCACATTTAGCATCCCGCATGCATAATTGGTACACATGTAAGAGATGAATGTGGAACATAATCTTTATGCAGAGGTTGGACTGACGTTAATTTATTCACAAGTTAGGTCTGATAAAACTATAACTTGGTATAAACATGCCCATGATGGAATGCGGGTTTAAATTCAAATCTGTGACTGATTCACACAAAAGGCGAAGTGCCCGCGAAAGCTTGCATATGGGAGGGAGTTTCTGCAACTGGTGAGCACATCACACAACACTGCAAACACTGATCTGCCTGGCACCAACAGCTAACAGATTCTGCACCAGGAATGTCCAGAAGACAACGCCTACGTTGCGTTATGTGCAGGAACATCACAACTGGGACGGACACGTGTGCAGTAAATCAGCTTAAAGCCCCACCCACTGAAAATCGTGCTTGTCGAGAGTAGCCAATACTTTGTTTGTTTTATTGAAAAGATGTATGTAAGTTTGTGTAGCGTAGCGTAGCGTACAAAAGTAATATGTCAGGGCTACCAGCAGCGGGTGGTTTTCACAAGACAGTAAATGTTGGTCCCTTGCTGAATATTTGGCTTGTTTATGTGACGAAGCGTATGTGTTGGTTTCCAAACTGTGTGCTTGGTGCGTGGCACCCCTGACTACTTTTCATGGTGCACCGAAGTGCCACGACGCACACATTGGGAAACACTGAGAAGTGTTAATTTTAATTTTTTTTTTTTAAAAAGCAGTGATCTCGGAGGGTTGTTGAGTCGGCACACTTAAAGTGAAAACAACCAATAATAATTTTAAAATAATCTGACTAAGCATGAAGCGAGCCAGCCAGCCGTGGAGCAGGGAGGGAGTATCTTTAAAGGATAAAGCGTGGCGTCCATGATCGGGCACTGCGCTAAGCCAGGAAAACACAATTTGGCTGGTTGACGTGACAAAGCGTATCGGAAGCGTTAATTTTAATCAAAACATTTTAAAAGCAGCGATCTCGGAGGGTTGGTGGGGGCGGGCAAGCAGTGTTGTGGGAGGAGGTCGGCACGCTTAAAGCAAAAGCAACTAATTATAATAAAAACAAGTCCGACATAGCATGAAGTGAGGTGGACCGCAGTGGAGCAGGGAGGGGAGGGAGAGTCTTTAAAAGATAAAGCGCGTCGTCCATGATCGGGCGCCGCACTGAGCCAGGAAAACACGTGGACTCTAGTTTGCGGGAGAGCGTGTCGTGCCTGCAACAGCAGCTAGAAGAAAGTCATTAAGAAAATAGTGCTCACAAACTGTAAATAAAACATACTGAGTAACAACACATGTAACAGGGGCAGTCCTCATGGGAGGTTACAACGGGAGAAAATTAGGTACTAAGGAGGGACTATGAAACAAATTAACCAATGAAACAAAACCATTTCCAAAAGACAGTCAAAGCAGCCAACAAAATACATGGGCAGAAAATGGGCGGAGCTTAAATCCCATATTCAAATACAACATGTCTCGAAGAGACAGCTCTGCCTAGGCGAGACCTAAAAGGGAAGGAACGAGGTAGTAGTATTATGTGGCAATGTAAGTAATTAGAAGGGAGGGAAGGCATAGTGGGAGTCAATTTTTTAACATTTTCAATACAGTCACAAACTCTACTCTTAACAGTACTTGCAAAACACATGTGGGTATTGATGGCATAGTCCTTAATTGGTTTCCCTCACACTTCACTAATTGACACCTGTAAATAGCAAGCATCAGCAAAGCAAACATGTCTTGCCTTCAGGACCTATTGGCTTTGTCAATGGTTTTTAGTGATGCTGTACCGCATGGCTAAAGAAAAAAAAAACAAGTTACTATGAAACAGCCACGTCAGTTTGTAGACAAGAGCATGTATCACCACGTATGAATGTGCCTATAAAATTACGTGGGAGCCAAGCTGTGATAGATCAGTAAAAAAAAAAAAAAACACAAAGGGGGAGCGAAAAAGTGTTATTTTCCCCCAAAAGCAGGTGGGGCAAGCAACACAGAGGTCTGTTCCACCAGCTCTCCGCAATACTACCTCTCACTTGCCATTCATAAAGATCTTTAACTGCTTGCCTGTGTAGGACACATCCAAATGTTACCTCTCTAATTGCCTTCTGATTACTTCCTTCTGCCTTTGCTATTCTCTATCAGTCCTTTACATTAAGACCAACTCTTGATACTCCTTTATTGCATGACTTGATTCCAGCATCTTCCACCTCTTTCCCATCTGCTGCCTCTGCTTTCTCCCCTTCCTGCAATGACAGCTACATTGGTTCACCTTCCCTACTCCTTTTTATTTTTACTGTTTGTTTTGGGTTGCTATTCTCCTCCATGATGCTTCTCCTGCTTTCTGTAACATCTTTTGCAAGTAAGGCCTCGCTCACTGGCCATCCTTATTCTCACATCACTACGTCTTTCACTTATACTTACGTTCGACACTTGATTTGCCATTGTTTCAGGATGTTTCTCATTTATGTTTTCTCTTTTTATTTTCATGTTCAGGGACTATTTGTAATTAAAAATTCTGTAAACACACACACAAATGTAGCTTTGACATTTTGCTGCACATCTGTAACATTTGTTTCAATTGTTAAGCAGTTGTTGAAGATGATCACGCCATGGAAAACTGCAAACAAATTAATTTCCAGATTTGACTACCAGCTGTTCCCTGGGGGGATATCAGCTGTTCATGTTGTGCATCTGTCAAGATGATTCAGGCACGGCCTGACTGCAGCAGCCCAATCAGGCTTGGACAAGTGAGGGTACAGAACTGCAGTGATCTCATGCTGACAGCTGCCCTTGCTGCAGTGACAGCATCCTTGATCTACCCATACTGAGTGACCTAACACAGGGAGTTGTCCTTACTACAGTGCCTTTGCACTGGGTGGGGCCCATACAGCAGTGTCCTTGGACTGGGAGCGGCCCTTACTTCAGTGACCCCCAATCAGTGTCCTCACGCTACAGGGCTGCCCTTCCCGCAGAAAACTCATACCAGAGGCTACCATTACTTCACCGATGCCTCCAAGGAATAGGTTGAACTGCAATGACTGCACAGAGAGACTCGCATTTCCACAGCGATGTCACAAAGCTGCTTTTACTGAAGTGAGATCACAAGTCTACCTATGCTACCTACCTACTCAAAAGCTGGGCAATCCCAAGAATTGAATGAGGTGGGCTCACTCACATAATGTGGCCTGCTTCATCATAGGCTACCTCATCCCACACTGGTAAGATGATATTACCAGGGCGGACTCATCCTCAAGGGGGACTGTATTGAGGGAGTTCTTAGAAATTCTTTATCTGGACATTTATCTGGGACCCAGTTTTCCTAAATAAAAATACCTTGGGATAACCCACAAGAATTACTTTATTAGGTTGTACCCTTGGTATGAGTGAAAATAAAGGAGTTTGATCAGAGGACGTTATTGGGAACCATGGCCCTTACATACCTTTGTGGTGTTGACATGTTTCTGCCCACAGTTTAGCCTAAAAAGGTCTCGGGCATTCATCAGGGCTTTTTTTAGGATCCCCATGTTATTCTATTTTGTGAATGTACAAGAAAGGACCTACCTCTCCTTGTTAAGTCAAGGGTAAATTAACCTGAGTAGAGGGGAAGATAAGACATAGTATTAAGGTAGACAGTCAGTTATAAAAACCACATGAGCATCACGTGGCCAGTATTTACACATTGTACCTTCTACTGTGAGGTCACAACTAGAGTAACCTTTACTGCAATTACAAAAGGCATAAAACTGCTCTTACTGCAATGCCATCACACCAAGAGTCCGTACTGTATTGACATAGTGATATTGCAGGGAAAACAGTTAAATCATGTGGCCACTGCCCTTAGTACAGTGGCTGGAGGGGTGTTACCAATAATTCTCTAAAAACTTGGATAACAGCAAAATACTACAAGAATTGGCAAAGTCAATAGATATCGCCTACAGGATCTATTTGCTTTTCCAATAACTTTAAGCCATGCTGTAAAGTATCCCCAATGCTGTGTAACTGACTAAATAGGATAAAAGCCTATTGTGCAATTTTGTAGGTGCGCAGACCATGAATGCACAAACCTACATAGTAAAATGGTCACTTTTCCTTTTTATCTGCCGATCCAACTCTGATCTGCAAATATAAAATGGAGAAAAAGCATAACAAAACTCTTTTTGGAAAGCAGATAGAGGGCAGCAACACAGGGGGAAAGCATGGAGGGTGGAGGAGAAAGCAAGTGAGCATGAGAGAGAGCAACGTGCAACTGGGAGGGGGCAGAAGCACATGGGTGAGAAAACCATGCTGGCAGCAGGAGTACAGGAGGGTGAGGACATCACTAAGGGGTATGGGGGAGAACCACTCGACCCAAAGAGAGCAGCATGAGGGGGGAGAAGTACACTAGGGAGACAGCTGGAAAACACATGCACTTTTGTGGAGGGCTTAAAGAAAAAAGTAGTACATGAGAAAGCAAGCAGTGTAAGGACACAGTAATGCGCCCATGGTCCAAGAAAGAGACAAACAAAAGAGGCAGGAAAGTCCACCCACATTAATGAATAAGAAGTTCGCAAATGTGAGGGACAATGAATCCAACCAATGTTAAGCAATCGGCGGGCTCTAAGCCCATCATAAGGTAATAAAACGTCTAGCCTCAGACAGCACAAATGCTTTCTACGAGGCTAGACCTAAAAATGAAGGGAGAAGCAACAGAAAGCTAAGGCAATACTCCAAGCAGAAAAATTTAGCACAGAAACAGATTTAAGTACTTCACTTGATAAACAATTCTACAATATAGAATAGTCCTATAAACATGAAGGATTAATGACACCAGGAACGCCATCCTGAACAAGTTTTTCAACATCTACTGTGCAGCTGTGATGTAGGTGGCTTATCACTGATTAAGAGTGTCTAGTTGTACTGCATTTGCACAGTCCATTGTAGTCTAGGGTGCATACCTCTCTCATCTTCGTGCTTTTTGAGTGTCATATTCTTGGGTCGCCCTCGCCCCCGACGGATGTGGTCCGACTGGATGTTGGAACGCAACCTTTTCCTGTTCTCTAAATCTTTATTCACTGTGTAATTGATTCTCTCTCGCCTTCCTCTCTCTCTGCATCTCCTTACATCGGATTTGTGCTCTGTTTGGAAAAATAGATTTATGGAAGTGGTCAGTGATGTCAGACAGGTCTTCCCTTCTGTACATTAAGCCCGGCTGCCTTCACACAGTAACGAGTCAGAGATCATCACCGGGCAGAAGAGAGTTCGCATAGGCAAAAAGTTATATTCAAGTTTTATAAATCGAAAAAAAAAAATACAACTTAATTGAACACTTGATTCTTTTTTTAAATTTCTCACTCAACCTTTCACGTCTTTAAACCCCATTCTACCTGAGACCTTAATAGCGCCTTTTACGATTTTATTTGTTAATTACTGTAACTCGTGCATTTCATGCAACAGTATTAAAAGGTATTACCCAAGGAGAGAGTTCTGGTTTCAGATCAGTCTGGCAGAGAGGTCGAATCATAGATATAGGATACTCATCAAGATCATTTCAAGAACTAAGAACTGCCCACCAATAAATGGGTGGGGGGGGATTGCTGGTTCAAGTCTAAAGAGGCCACAGGTTTCTAGCGCACGCGTGTTGAGTCTCTTTGGTAATATGTGTGTAATATGTATGACCCAGGGCCAACAAACGCCACTGTACTGGTGTAAATGTCTTCAAAGAGGACCTTTTTTGGGTACATAGGAACAAATTTGCGATACGTGGATAGGCCTTTTTAAATACATGTCTGATTAGAAGTTGGTTTTCTACATAATACTTGAATATTGAAAACTGTCCTTCAGTGAAACAAACAAATAAAAACACAAAAAAGCAAAAATATAATAAACGTGAAAATAATGATTTGTTATTGTTTCCGATTGTTCTGGTGGTGCAAATAGCCCGGGCGCGAGGTGCTGGAGGATTAACTGGTTCTGGTCAGTCAAATCAGTCCTGGCTTTACAGCCCAGTGGGAGGGGCTGGAGGTCACTGGGGAACAGGCTAGGAGGGCAGAGAAAAGCAAGAATACTCAACGTCCGTTTGAGGGCAACAGAGTACATAAAGCTTTGCCTCTGAAAACCAGAAGGATCAAACAACTGCTAATGAAAGAAAACCGAGCAAAGGACTGAGAGGACAACATGGACGTTGAAGGTCAGTCAGGAAAATGGTTGTAGGAAATGAATTGAGGAAAATGAAAGGTTGAAGGGAAAAACAGGACGGGGAGAGGAGAGAAGAGGTAAGTAGGGGAAAACAAGAGGATCAGAATAAAGGGGGAAGGAGGGATAAGATCAAAGGGAGTAAAACAAAAAACACAGAGGATATGAGAAGGGAACGAAGACGACTTAGCACAGCAAAGAATATATACGAAAAACATGGGAGGGAAAGAAAATAAAGTGGAGGACATGAGTGTAGGAAAAGGGATGAGGAAAGAGTAGGAAAAGGGCAGGGGAGAGGAAAAGAGTAAAGTAGGCTGAATAGGAGGAATGTGTTCTTCCTAGTCTTTGTGCAATACACTTTTTTTTTAAAGCATTTCTGCAATATTCCTGGACATGCAATCACTGTTCCCTGTAACCTGCGCGCGTGCGCGCCCGCGCACCTATTTGAATCGGAGCGCGCAGTGTCTTCTTTGCAGCGCGCACACACCATGAGAGGCAGTATTCATGTTAATCCCAGTGCTGCGATTAACACGAATACTTAAAGAAAAGTAGACAATCTGCCCTCTCTCGCGCTCTGTTAAGAAAGTCATGCAGCTAGCCTAAAATCACAACGAGTGCTTTCACAATCATTAACATATATTAGTGATTGTGAAAGCACACATTGTGCTGTTGGGCTTGCTGCATGCTTTTTCTTAACATAGCGCAGCAGTTTGTGTGGCTTTTGAAAGTTTCCATGTTAAATGCAGCCCCGAGTGTAAGCATGTCGGGCCCTGCAATTAACATGAAAACTTTCAAAAAGGCATGCAATTTGCAGCGGTTCATTAACAAAAGGCAGGCAATAAGCCTAACAGCACAACGTGTGCTTTCACAATCCCCAATATGTATTAGTGATTGTGAAAGCACACGTCGTGCTGTTGGGCTTGCTGCATGCTTTTTTCTTAACATAGCGCAGCAGTTTGTGTGGCTTTTGAAAGTTTCCATGTTAAATGCAGCCCCGAGTTTAAGCATGTCGGGCCCTGCAAGTAACATGAACACTTTCAAAAAGGCATGCAATTTGCCGCTGTCCATTAACAAAGGCAGGCAACAAGCCTAACAGCACAACGTGTGCTTTCACAATCATTAACATATATTAGTGATTGTGAAAGCACACATTGTGCTATTGGGCTTGCTGCATGCTTTTTCTTAACATAGCTTCAGTTTGGGTGGCTTTTTGAAAGTTTTAATGTTAAATGCAGCCCCGAGTGTAAGCATGTCGGGCCCTGCAGTTAACATGAAAACTTTCAAAAAGCCACCCAATCTGCAGCGGTTCATTAACAAAAGGCAGGCAATAAGCTTAACAGCAATAACGTGTGCTTTCACAATCACTAATATGTATTAGTGATTGTGAAAGCCACATCAGTGCTGTTGGGCTTGCTGTGTGCTTTTTCTTAACATAGCGATTCAGTTTGGTGGCTTTTGAAAGTTTCCATGTTAAATGCAGCCCCGAGTTTAAGCATGTCGGGCCCTGCAAGTAACATGAACACTTTCAAAAAGGCATGCAATTTGCCGCTGTCCATTAACAAAGGCAGGCAACAAGCTCTAACAGCATAACGTGTGCTTTCACAATCATTAACATATATTAGTGATTGTGAAAGCACACATTGTGCTATTGGGCTTGCTGCATGCTTTTCTTAACATAGCTTCAGTTTGGGTGGCTTTTTGAAAGTTTTAATGTTAAATGCAGCCTCGAGTGTAAGCATGTCGGGTCCTGCAATTAACATGAAAACTTTCAAAAAGCATGCAATCTGCAGCAGTTCATTAACAAAGGCAGGCAACAAGCTTAACAGCATAACGTGTGCTTGTCACAATCCCCAATATGTATTAGGGATTATGAAAGCACACGTCGTGGCAGATAGGCTTGCTGCGTGGCCTTTTGATGATAGATAGGGTGACCAGAATTTTAAAGCCAAAAACCGGGAAATTTCACACGAACAGAAAAGGGACTACACATAGCTGCCAAGGTTTCAGATTGCTATGTGTGACATTTTCAAAATTTCAGTGCAATTATGAGTGCATTTCAATGACTATGAGTGACACTTTCTTGAGAGCAAAATCAGCCTTGCTCTACCCGGTACACTAGAACCCCATTCCCAATATGAACCAACCTGCCCCACCCAGTGCATTCAAACACCACACAGCCAACTAACTCCATTCATATCCACCAGAACCAACCTACTCCTTCGCAGTCCATCTTAACCACATTCACATCCGCAGTGTTCAGTTCACCTGTGCCAAGCAAGACTCGGGCCAGGTTGAGATGGGGCTAGGGGTCATTGGTGGTGCTTTGCTGATTATTGCAGGAGAGAGGCCGGGCCTGGCCTGGCCTGGCCTTTCAGGACTGGCCTCAGACCAAAGGCTGCATGTAATACCCATAACGAAGCACCGTACATTCTGTGTCAGCAGTGAAGGGCTGTTGCCTGTGTGTCCTAGGGGCTGCACTGAGTCTGAGTCCTAACGTAAACTGCCAAATGTAAACTGACTGTCGTGCCACACGCTCGCACAGCAGGCGGCAGGGCGCTTATAGCTAGGTGCTTAATCGATCTCAGTCTATCGGACATTGGGCGCAGGGGTAAATCAAGCAGACATTGATTCGCTCACGTTGTCACGTGAGGTCAGTGAAGCTGAACGCTGCGCCAGCCCAGTATGGGTGAAGTTGTTACACTGTAGCCCCTAAAGCCAGCCCAAATCTAGCTGAGCCAACCCCCAAGTCTGCGCAATCAGGGCTGACCGCGCTGTGCCAGCTTTCTGTAAGTGGTGCTAATTACCAGCTAGTTCTGGGCTTGACATCGGAGGATGATTCATAATGCGTGACTTTGCATTTCAGTACGGTGATGATGACCGCCACACTAAAATGCGTTAGTCTAAGCCTGATGCGTGGTAGTTGGAGGGCTGCAAAGGCATGCAAGAAATGCAGCAGGAGATAAAACTCATAGAAGGAATGTTCTGTGGTTGGCTAAGGACAGAACACAACAATGCATTTTCTCAGATTACATTGTGGTGCAATCTTGAATAACACAGACACCTCTCAGGGATTTAGCATTCCCATTTGACAAGTGATAGTAAGGGACACATTCTCCATTAAAAGTCTTTTAATGTAACAATATGCTTTTGAATACTGTATCCTTTTTATGTTTGTTGTATGTTGCAAACCTGCCTTAAGACCCTTAATGTGGTGCTGTATGTGTAGAAATACACTGTCTTTTCACTTTATTAAGCAAATGTTTGAGTGATAGTTCCACTGACATTTGTCGCTGCACCCACACACGCGGTTGGGTTCTTGGCGCACATAGCCTTGGCTGCAGCGCACAGAGACCTTATACTGCCGCACACAAAGAAAAAAAATTAGAGGGAACATTGCATGCAATGCGCTTTCCTACTTTTACCGCCGGCATACTGCTTCTTATTTAGGTTGCTTTCTGCCGTCTCTATTAATGCTTTAGGTACTTATTCCCACAACTGTACTTCTCTACGCCACACCACTCCACGCCACTAACTTGCAGCCATGCTGATTAGCAGCCATGTAACTAATATGGCTAAAACTCATTTGCACAGCCAATGGCTCTCACATATGCGCGACCTATTGGCTTTGCCAATGCTAGTTTCCTATAGAGACCGTGACCTCTTTTTTCCGCAAGGATAGTCCCCTAGAAGCCCACAGGTGCCACTACTGACTGTCGGTGTGAGGAGTACCAAGGTTACATAGTCTTGATTCCACCTCATGCCTCTATAATCTACCCACAGACACCGCATGTCCCTTTGCTATACCACTCTTGCAGGTCTAGGCTTACTCTTTGTCACGTTTTTCCCATATTTCCCTTCTTCCCTTGTGTGTTTTTCACTCTTGCTCAGGGTCAAAGTTTGCCGACAACAAATAAGTGCCAGTGGGCCTAGTCTCAAACCAAAAGCTCAAATTAAGTACTGTGTATGATACAGGAAAATCTGTACATAATGAATCTCGAACTCTTCCACTATTTACAATGAACAGAACAATCCATAAAACAAGGAGGAGGTTTTGGACCACGTTGGAATAGTGAGATAAAGACATTTTTTATAATTTTTCTTGGCCTATTGGGAGACTGACACTAAAATAAATAAATTGAACCACCCTTTAGAATGGGTTTGGCTAAAGCCAAGGAACTCAATTAGTAGTATACAAGCTGCACTGTCCGCTGTAGGTGAAGACCGAGCGACCTAGAAAATTCTCAAGTCTGTTACAAACAGGAGAATCTTCCACAGAAAAAAATCATTTTGGGCAATACACCGATGCCAAAAGCAAGACTAGACTCTCTGAGAGATCATGGGTGAGTTTGGAACACAGTGTTTGGCCACGATGTTTGGTAGAGATGCACTCAAAAACCTGTCATTTGTGCTGAGCCAGTCTTCCCCCCCCAAAAAAAAAAGGTCTTTTAATCTGTATTGGAACATGAGTAATATGGAATTAACACCTTAAGTACTAGAGGGAAATGTAAAAAAATGTTTAATAAATAAATATATATATATATTCACTGAAAAAACCATAGGTTTTAGGGACAGTTATAGTTAGTTGGACATTTCACTCCTACAAAACCATAGAAATTCCCCCGTTATAGTTAGTTCAGCTAACTATAACTCGCGCCCCCGGAATGCACTGCTGATGACGTCACATATTACATCACTCATGACATGGTCAGTGACATCACTGATGACATCACTGATGACATCTCAAATGACATCACTGATGACATCACTGATGACATCATCCAGTGACTGTGTGTTTCTGTAAAGTTTAAATATGTTTAATATATATAGGGAAAGGCGTATTGAAGAATGAGTGGGTGTATAAGTCTCTGAATGGATGATTTAGTACGTGAGTGACTGACTCTACAAGTGAGTGATTAAATGTATCTTACTGAATGCATGGGTTAGTGACTAAACTGTGTGAATGTCTGTATCCGTCTGTCTGTTGGTTTGTAAGCGGCTGCATGGCTTTCTGAATAGCTACATGAGTGTCTACATGGGTTATTGATTGATTGTCTGAGTATCTGTATGGGTGCCTGAGTGTTTGTGTGGGTGGGGTGTGTGTGACTCTGTGCATAGAAGTGTGAGTTGGTGATTCACTGGGTGCATGGTTTCAAGAGTGCATCTGTGATGGACTGTATGGGTGGGTGAGTGTGTGTATGGGTGTGTTAGTGATTGAATGTATATCTCAGTGGTACATGTGTGAGTAACTACATATGTGAAAGGCAGTATATATGTGTGTTGGAGTATATAAATGGCTATAAGTGAGAGTGTGTGATTGTGAGAGTGGCTGTATGGATGAGTGTGTACTTGTATCAGTGATTGTATAAGAGCGTAAGAATGTGCTAGTATTTGTATGAGTAAGTGAGCTGGTGTGTGTATAACTGTATAGGTGAGTAAATGGGTGTGTGATTAAGTTTTTTGCATGACTGACTAGGTGTGTGAGTACCTCTATGGATGAGTGGCGGTGTGTGAGTGTTTATATAGGTGTATGAGTGCATATGATAGTCCTGTACTGAGTGACTAAGTATGAGTGACTGTACGGGTGAGTGAGTGGATGTGTGTGTAGACCTAAGAATCAGTGAGTGGGTATGTAGTTTTTGGTGTTGGAGTGTCTATGGTTTTGAGAATGGCAGTCTGTAATTTAGAGTGGGTGTATCAAAAGTTATATTAGGGTGTGAGAAGATGCATGAAATTATCACATGGATGATGTCATCAGTGATGTCATTTGAGATGTCATCAGTGATGTCATCAGTGATGTCACTGACCATGTCATGAGTGATGTAATATGTGACGTCATCAGCAGTGCATTGCGGGGCGCGAGTTATAGTTAGCTGAACTAACTATAACGGGGAATTTCTATGGTTTTGTACGAGTGAAATGTCCAACTAACTATAACTGTCCCTAAAACCTATGGTTTTTTCTGTGAATTTCAAAGGTTTTTTAAATGCTAATTTCTAACTATAACGTGTCTGAAACCTATGGTTTTTTCAGTGAATTTCAAAGGTTTTTTAAATGTTAATTTCTAACTATAACGTGCCTGAAACCTATGATTTTTTAAGTGAATTTCAAAGGTTTTTTAAATGCTAGTTTCTAACATATGCCTACAGAGGTAGGACATGTGAAGAAAGAAGAAAAACGCACAGAAAGAAGCAAAAGATGTGCAGAAAGAACCAACAGAGGAGCAGAAAGAGGCCTTGTTGCAAAATCATCCTGTGCCCACAACTTTTTCAGACGGGTACTGGTGGTAACTGACTCTGACTAACCAGAGCCAGTGCTATGCTCAAAGACACTTAGAATACAGTGAAAACACCTACATACACTAGGGAACACTATGCGTTGGGGTACTCCTGTGATTAGCATGACCTCCTCTGCAAGTCCCTAGTACATAATAGGGCAGGGGGATTAAAACTACTTCTTAAAACGCGCTACAGGGCGCGTTTGCACAGAGGTGAAGGAGAGGGCCTGAGGTGACATGTGTGCAAACGCACCCCGTGGCACGTTTTAAGTTGCGGGATTAAGTCCCCTTGAATTCTGAGGTCCCTGGGGCCCAACTAGCCCCCAGGTACCTACAGTTAGGACCACAGAGCTGAGTTGCAGAGAGGCGTTCCGAGGCCACGCACCTTTTTCACCTCTCTGCAACGCAACTCTGTTGTGCTTACTGAAGGTACCTGGTGGGCTAGTTGGCCCCCAGGGTCCCTCAGGATTCAAAGGGAATTAATTCCCCAACTTAAAACGCACCACAGGGCGTGTTTGCGCACATGTCACCTGAGGCCCCGCCCCTCCCTTCACCACTGTGCAAACGCGCCCCGTGGTGCGTTTTAAGTTGGGGGATTAGGTCACCTTGAATCCTGAGGGTCCCTGGGGCCCAACTAGCCCACTAGGTACTTCCAGTAAGCACCACAGGCCTGCGTTGCAACGCCTGTAACAAATTGTGCAGTTGTGTTTAGGTAGTGAAGAGGGTCATGCTGGGGGTAGTGTTTTAGGGTTTGGGTAGTGCAGTGATGTTTGTGTAGTGTAGGGGTCATGCTGGGGGTAGATTTAGGGTTTAGGGTAGTGCAGTGGTGTTTGGGTAGTGTAGGGAGTCGTGCTGGGGGAGTGTTTTAGGGTTTAGGGTAGTGCAGTGGTGTTTGGGTAGTGTAGGGGGTCGTGCTGGGGGTAGTGTTTTAGGGTTTAGGGTAGTGCAGTGGTGTTTGGGTAGTGTAGGGGGTCGTGCTGGGGGTAGTGATTTAGGGTAGTGCAGTGGTGTTTGGGTAGTGTAGGGGTACTGCTGGGGTAGTGTTTTAGGTTTAGGTTAGTGCAGTGGTGTTTGGGTAGTGTAGGGTTACTGCTGGGGGTAGTGTTTTAGGGTTTAGGGTAGTGCAGTGGTGTTTGGGTAGTGTAGGGGGTAGTGTTTTAGGGTTTAGGGTAGTGCAGTGGTGTTTGGTGTAGTGTAGGAGGTCGTGTTTTAGGGTTTAGGGTAGTGCAGTGGCCTTTGGGTAGTGTAGGGGTCGTGCTGGGGGAGTGTTTGAGGGTTTAGGGCAGTGCAGTCGTGTTCGGGTAGTGTAGGGGGTTGTGCTGGGGGTAGTATTTTAGGGTTTAGGGTAGTGCAGTGGTGTTTGGGCAGTGTAGGGGGTAATGCTGGGGGTGGTGTTTTAGGGTTTAGGGCAGTGCAGTGGTGTTCGGGCAGTGTAGGGGGTCGTGCTGGGGTGGTGTTTCAGGGTTTAGGCAGTGCAGTGGTGTTTGGGCAGTGTAGGGGGTAATGCTGGGGTGGTGTTTTAGGGTTTAGGGCAGTGCAGTGGTGTTCGGGCAGTGTAGGGGGTCGTGCTGGGGGTGGTGTTTTAGGGTTTAGGGCAGTGCAGTGGTGTTCGGGTAGTGTAGGGGGTCGTGCTGGGGGAGTGTTTGAGGGTTTAGGGCAGTGCAGTCGTGTTCGGGTAGTGTAGGGGGTTGTGCTGGGGGTAGTATTTTAGGGTTTAGGGTAGTGCAGTGGTGTTTGGGCAGTGTAGGGGGTAATGCTGGGGGTGGTGTTTTAGGGTTTAGGGCAGTGCAGTGGTGTTCGGGCAGTGTAGGGGGTCGTGCTGGGGGTGGTGTTTCAGGGTTTAGGGCAGTGCAGTGGTGTTTGGGCAGTGTAGGGGTAATGCTGGGGGTGGTGTTTTAGGGTTTAGGGCAGTGCAGTGGTGTTCGGGCAGTGTAGGGGGTCGTGCTGGGGTGGTGTTTCAGGTTTTAGGGCAGTGCAGTGGTATTCGGGCAGTGTAGGGGGTGGTGTTTTAGGGTTTAGGGCAGTGCAGTGGTGTTCGGGCAGTGTATGGGGTCGTGCAGGGGGTGGTGTTTCAGGGTTTAGGGCAGTGGTGTTCGGGCAGTGTAGGGGGTCATGCTGGGGGTGGTGTTTCAGGGTTTGGGGCAGTGCAGTGGTGTTCGAGCAGTAAAGGGGTCGTGCTGGGGGTGGTGTTTCAGGGTTTAGTGCAGTGGTGTTCGGGCAGTGTAGGGGGTCGTGCTGGGGGTGGTGTTTCAGGGTTTAGGGCAGTGCAGTGGTGTTTGGGCAGTGTAGGGGTCATGCTGGGGCTAGTGTTTCAGGATTTAGGGCAGAGCAATGGTGTTCAGGCAGTGTAGGGGGTTTTGCTGGAGGTGGTGTTTCAGGGTTTAGGCAGTGCAGTGGTGTTCAGTGCAGTGTAGGGGGTGTTGTTTCAGGGTTTAGGGCAGTGGTGTTCAGGCAGTGTAGGGGGTCTTGCTGGGGTTGATGTTTCAGGGTTTAGGGCAGTGCAGTGGTGTTCGGGCAGTGTAGGGGGTCGTGCTGGGGGTGGTGTTTCAGGGTTTAGGGCAGTGCAGTGGTGTTCGGGCAGTGAAGGGGGTCTTGCTGGGGTGGTGTTTCAGAGTCTAGGGCAGTGCAGTGGTGTTCGGGCAGTGTATGGGGTCTTGCTGGGGCTGGTGTTTCAGGGTTTAGGGCAGTGCAGTGGTGTTCGGGCAGTGTAGGGGGTCGTGCTGGGGGTGGTGTTTCAGAGTTTAGGGCAGTGCAGTGGTGTTTGGGCAGTGTAGGGGTCATGCTGGGGCTAGTGTTTCAGGATTTAGGGCAGAGCAATGGTGTTCAGGCAGTGTAGGGGTTTTGCTGGAAGTGGTGTTTCAGGGTTTAGGGCAGTGCAGTGGTGTTCGTGCAGTGTAGGGGTGTTGTTTAAGGGTTTAGGGCAGTGGTATTCAGGCAGTGTAGGGGGTCTTGCTGGGGTTGATGTTTCAGGGTTTAGGGCAGTGCAGTGGTGTTCGGGCAGTGTAGGGGGTCGTGCTGGGGGTGGTGTTTCAGGGTTTAGGGCAGTGCAGTGGTGTTCGGGCAGTGTAGGAGGTCGTGCAGGGGGTGGTGTTTCAGGGTTTAGGGCAGTGCAGTGGTGTTCGAGCAGTGTAGGGAGTCATGCTGGGGGTGGTGTTTCAGGGTTTAGGGCAGTGCAGTGGAGTTCGGGCAGTGTAGGGTGTCGTGCTGAGGGGTGGTGTTTCAGGGTTTAGGGCAGTGCAGTGGTGTTCGGGCAGTGTAGGGGGTCGTGCAGGGGTGGTGTTTCAGGGTTTAGGGCAGTGCAGTGGTGTTTGGGCAGTGTAGGGGGTCATGCAGGGGGTGGTGTTTCAGGTTTCGGGCAGTGCAGTGGTGTTCGGCCAGTGTAGGTGGTCATGCTGGGGGTGGTGTTTCCGGCTTTAGTGCAGTGGTGTTCGGGCAGTGTAGGGGGTCTTGCTGGGGGTGGTGTTTCCGGGTTTAGGGCAGTGCAGTGGTGTTCGGGCAGTGTAGGGGTCTTGCTGGGGCTGGTGTTTCAGGGTTTAGGGCAGTGCAGTGGTGTTCGGGCAGTGTAGGGGGTCGTGCTGGGGCTGGTGTTTGAGGGTTTAGGGTAGTGCAATGGTGTTCGGGCAGTGTAGGGGGTTGTGCTGGGGCTGGTGTTTCAGGGTTTAGGGCAGTGCAGTGGTTTTCGGGCAGTGTAGGCGGTCATGCTGGGGCTGGTGTTTCAGGGTTTAGGGCAGTGCAGTGGTGTTCGGGCAGTGTACGGGGTTGTGCTTGGGCTGGTGTTTCAGGGTTTAGGGCAGTGCAGTGGTGTTCGGGCAGTGTAGGGGTCGTGCTGGGGGTGGTGTTTCAGGGTTTAGGGCAGTGCAGTGGTGTTCGGGCAGTGTAGGGGTCGTGCTGGGGCTGGTGTTTCATGGTTTAGGGCAGTGCAGTGGTGTTCGGGAAGTGTAGGGGGTCGTGCTGGGGGTGGTGTTTCAGGGTTTAGGGCAGTGCAGTTGTGTTCTGGCAGTGTAGGGGGTCATGCTGGGGGTGGTGTTTCAGGGTTTAGGTCAGTGCAGTGGTGTACGGGCAGTGTAGGGGGTCTTGCTGGGGTGGTGTTTCAGGGTTTAGGGCAGTGGTGTTCGGGCAGTGTAGGGGGTCTTGCTGGGGGTAGTGTTTCCGGGTTTAGGGCAGTGCAGTGGTGTTCGGGCAGTGTAGTGGGTCGTGCTGGGGGTGGTGTTTCAGGGTTTAGGGCAGTGCAGTAGTGTTCGGGCAGTGTAGGGGATCGTGCAGGGGGTGGTGTTTCAGGGTTTAGGGCAGTGCAGTGGTGTTCGGGCAGTGTAGGGGGTCATGCTGGGGGTGGTGTTTCAGGGTTTAGGGCAGTGCAGTGGTGTTCGGGCAGTGTAGGGGGTCGTGCAGGGGTGGTGTTTCAGGGTTTAGGGCAGTGCAGTGGTGTTCGGGCAGTGTAGGGGTCGTGCTGGGGTCGGTGTTTCAGGGTTTAAGGGCAGTGCAGTGGTGTTCGGGCAGTGTAGGGGGTCTTGCTGGGGGTGGTGTTTCAGGGTTTAGGGCAGTGGTGTTCGGGCAGTGTAGGGGGTCTTGCTGGGGGTGGTGTTTCAGTGTTTAGGGCAGTGCAGTGGTGTTCGGGCAGTGTAGGGGTCTTGCTGGGGGTAGTGTTTCAGGGTTTAGGGCAGTGCAGTGGTGTTCGGGCAGTGTAGGGGGTCTTTCTGGGGGTAGTGTTTCAGGGTTTAGGGCAGTGCAGTGGTGTTCGTGCAGTGTAGGGGGTCGTGCTGGGGATGGTGTTTCTGGGTTTAGGGCAGTGCAGTAGTGTTCGGGCAGTGTAGGGGGTCGTGCAGGGTTGGTGTTTCAGGGTTTAGGGCAGTGCAGTGGTGTTCGGGCAGTGTAGGGGTCATGCTGGGGGTGGTGTTTCAGGGTTTAGGGCAGTGCAGTGGTGTTCGGGCAGTGTAGGGGGTCGTGAAGGGGTGGTGTTTCAGGGTTTAGGGCAGTTCAGTGGTGTTCGGGCAGTGTAGGGGGTCGTGCTAGGGTATGTGTTTCAGGGTTTAGGGCAGTGCAGTGGTGTTCGGGCAGTGTAGGGGTCGTGCAGGGGCTGGTGTTTCAGGGTTTAGGGCAGTGCAGTGGTGTTCGGGCAGTGTAGGGGGTCGTGCTGGGGTAGTGTTTTAGGGTTTAGGGTAGTGCAGTGGTGCTTGTGTAGTGTAGGGGGTCGTGCTGGGGGTAGTGTTTTAGGGTTTAGGGTAGTGCAGTGGTGTTTGTGTAGTGTAGGGGTCATGTTTTAGGGTAGTGCAGTGGTGTTTGGGTAGTGTAGGGGGTCGTTCTGGGGTTAGTGTTTTAGGATTTAGGTTAGTGCAGTGGTGTTTGGGTAGTGTAGGGGGTCGTGCTGGGGGTAGTGTTTTAGGGTTTAAGGTAGTGCAGTGGTGTTTGTGTAGTGTAGAGGGTCGTGCTGGGGGTAGTGTTTTAGGTTTTAGGTAGTGCAGTGGTGCTTGTGTAGTGTAGGGGGTCGTGCTGGGGGTAGTGTTTTAGGGTTTAGGGTAGTGCAGTGGTGTTTGTGTAGTGTAGGGGGTCATGTTTTAGGGTAGTGCAGTGGTGTTTGGGTAGTGTAGGGGGTCGTGCTGGGGGTAGTGTTTTAGGATTTAGGTTAGTGCAGTGGTGTTGGGGTAGTGTTTTAGGGTTTAGGGCAGTGCAGTGGTGTTTGTGTAGTATAGGGGTCATGCTGGGGGTAGTGTTTTAGGGTTTAGGATAGTGCAGTGGTGCTTGTGTAGTATAGGGGGTCGTGCTGGGGTAGTGTTTTAGTGTTTAGGGTAGTGCAGTGGTGTTTTTGTAGTGTAGGGGGTCATGTTTTAAGATGCAATGCTCCAATACCTGACCAGTCTGCACTACATAAAACTGCAAAAAAACTAAAAATAAAAAGTGTTTTGCACACTTTTGTCATTGGGCTATATGTGGGCTACATCTGGGTAATATTTGTGCTACATTTGGGCTCTTTTTCACTGGTGGCCATCTTGGAAGACTTCTTTGTTATGAAGTTTCCTAATTTCCTCATTTACTGCAGTCTCCTCAGTAGGAAATGCTTTCAGTTTTTACTTTGATTCCATCAAGAAGGCATTCAGATGTGTCACACATTTGCCATAAATTCAGAATGTTATTACTCTAGTTGTTCATTAGATCACTGTAGTTAAGCTACTGCTCACCAAGGAGTTAACTGGAAGTCTACTGCTGGTATTGAAAGTGATTGTTTCAGTCTGCATGTCAGAATTTTCTAATGAAATAGAAGAGGATTTGAGATCTCACTTAAAACATGCACTACATTTTCTTTTTGCAGCACTAACCATAATTTCTATGGCAAAATGAACCCCCTCATTTTGTTCCTTTTTAAATTAAATGTTTTAAGTGTTACCAGTTTATTCCAATCAAGATGGCTTCAGGTGTGCCATACTTTTGTCATAAGTAAGGCTGTTAGCACTCTAGTTGTTCTTTAGAACACTCTGGGAAGCTGCAGTAGAACACAAAGGCATCAACTGACAGGCTGCTCCTGTTGAAATATAACAGGAAGATATTTGAGATCTCACTTAAAACATGTCCTAATTTTTCTTTCTACAGCACTAACCATAATTTCTATGGCAAAATGAACCCCCTCATTTTGTTCCTTTTTAAATTAAATGTTTTAAGTGTTACCAGTTTATTCCAATCAAGATGGCTTCAGGTGTGCCATACTTTTGTCATAAGTAAGACTGTTAGCGCTCTAGTTGTTCTTTAGAACACTCTGGGAAGCTGCAGTAGAACACAAAGGCATCAACTGACAGGCTGCTCCTGTTGAAATATAACAGGAAGATATTTGAGATCACACTTGAAACATGTCCTAATTTTTCTTTCTACAGCACTAACCATAATTTCTATGACAAAATGAACCCCATCATTTTGTTCCTTTTTAAATTAAATGTTTTAAGTGTTACCAGTTTATTTATTATATATATATTATCTACTGGCGGTCGCCAGTAGATAGTTATAGTTAGGACCTATTTTCCATAGGAAATCTGCGACATTCTATTTGAAATAACTCTTGCGTCGGTTGACGAATCTTCGTAAAATTTTCAAACTTTATGGCCCGCTCCGGTCCGCTCCTACCCTGAAAGTTTCGAGGTGATTCGTCAAGCGGGGGCCGAGAAAAAGGGGTCCCAAAACGTGTTTTCCCCATTCATTTTCCCATAGGAAACTTTAGCCACGGCTACAGCTCGAACTGCTGAACGGAATTACACCAAATTTGGCAAAGAGGTAGTTCTTGGTTCAGAAAGAACCCTTTTTGTTAAATGGTGTAAATTCGTTCAGTAGTTCCTGTGAAAATCAAAAGGAAAATAACATATATATCTATGGCCGCGTCGGATTCGCGCACCCTCCCGATCACGAGCTGCATGCTAATTGGCTGTCAACACTCCAAATCAGGAAGTGTTGGCAGCCATTTTGTCCCTCGGTAGAACCGAGGCAGAGAAACAAGTGCGCAAAATGCACAAAGGGGGCAGGGTAGAAACACCCTGATCCCCTAGGTCTGCTCAGGGGGTCCCACAAGGATGTAATTCCCCTTGAATACTGGGGGTCCCTGGGGGCCAACTAGCCCACCGGGAATCTCCAGTATGCGCCAGGGGGCTGCGTTGCAGAGAGGTGTTCAGAGGCCACGCCCCTTTTTACACCTCTGTGCAACGCAGCTCTGTGGCGCTTTTGGAGCTACATGGTGCGCTAGTTGGACTCCAGGACCCTCAGGATTCAAGGGGACTTAATCCCCCAACTTAAAACGCGCCACGGGGCACTTTTGCACAGTGGTGAAGGGAGGGGGCGGGGCTTCAGGTGACATGTGTGCAAACAGGCCCCGTGGCGCGTTTTAAGATGGGGAATTAAATCCCCTTCAATCCTGAGGGTCCCTGGGGGCCAACTAGTCCACCAGGTACCTCCAGTGAGCGCCACGGAGCTGCGTTGCAGAGTGTTGTAAAAAGGGGCGTGGCCTCTGAACACCTCTCTGCAAAGCAGCTCTCTGTCACATACTGGAGGTATCTGGTGGGCTAGTTGTCCCCTAGGGACCCTCGGGATTGAGGAGGAATCAATTCTCCAACTTAAAACGCGCCACAGGGCGTGTTTGCAGACATGTCACCTCAGGCCCCACCCCCTTCCTTCACCATTGTGCAAATATTCCTCTAAAATCAGCCGAACTACGAATTCCTATTTACTCACCTGTTATCAGGAGAGACCTCAGTGCTGCATCTTTGAGCCCAGTACTGATCCTGAAAAGTAATTTTAACCGTACTTACCAGTAACTTGAATTTTCTTCCATAGGCTAACATTCACTGGTTTCACTTGGAAATTCTTCTAAGTGTGGAGTTTTGGAACTTTATAATATTCCTCTAAAATCAGCCGAAATACGAATTCCGATTTACTCACCTGTTATCAGGAGAGACCTCAGTGCTGCATCTTTGAGCCCAGTACTGATCATGAAAAGTAATTTTAACCGTGCTTTACAGTAACTTGAATTTCCTTCCATAGGCTAACATTCACTGGTTTCACTTGGAAATTCTTCTAAGTGTGGAGTTTTGGAACTTTATAATATTCCTCTAAAATCAGCCGAAATACGAATTCCGATTTACTCACCTGTTATCAGGAGAGACCTCAGTGCTGCATCTTTGAGCCCAGTACTGATCATGAAAAGTAATTTTAACCGTACTTACCAGTAACTTGAATTTCCTTCCATAGGATATCATTGCCTGCTTTTTGCTGAAAAAGTTTGTCGATTTTTGAAACATACAAATATTCCTCTAAAATCAGCAGAACTACGAATTCCGATTTACTTACCTGTTATCAGGAGAGACCTCAGTGCTGCATCTTCGAGCCCAGTACTGATCCTGAAAAGTAATTTTAACCGTACTTACCAGTAACTTGAATTTCCTTCCATAGGCTAACATTCACTGGTTTCACTTGGAAATTCTTCTAAGTGTCGATTTTTTAAACATACAAATATTCCACTAAAATCAGCAGAACTACGAATTCCGATTTACTCACCTGTTATCAGGAGAGACCTCAGTGCTGCATCTTTGAGCCCAGTAGTGATCCTGAAAAGTAATTCTAACCGTACTTACCAGTAACTTGAATTTCCTTCCGTAGGATTTCATTGCCTGCTTTTTGCTGAAAAAGATTGTGTCGATTTTTGAAACATACAAATATTCCTCTAAAATCAGCAGAACTACGAATTCCGATTTACTCACCAGTTATCAGGAGAGAACCCAGTGCTGCATCTTTGAGCCCAGTACTGATCCTGAAAAGTAATTCTAACCGTACTTACCAGTAACTTGAATTTCCTTCCATAGGATATCATTGCCTGTTTTTGCTGAAAAAGTTTGTGTCGATTTTTGAAACATACAAATATTCCTCTAAAATCAGCAGAACTACGAATTCTGATTTACTCACCTGTTATCAGGAGAGACCTCAGTGCTGCATCTTTGAGCCCAGTACTGATCCTGAAAAGTAATTCTAACCGTACTTACCAGTAACCTGAATTTCCTTCCATAGGATATCATTGCCTGCTTTTGCTAAAAAAGTTTGTGTCGATTTTTGAAACGTACAAATATTCCTCTAAAATCAGCAGAACTGCGAATTCCGATTTACTCACCTGTTATCAGGAGAGACCTCAGTGCTGCATCTTTGAGCCCAGTACTGATCCTGAAAAGTAATTTTAACCGTACTTACCAGTAACTTGAATTTCCTTCCATAGGCTAACATTGACTGGTTTCACTTGGAAATTCTTCAAAGTGTGGAGTTTTGGAACTTTAAAATATTCATCTAAACTCAGCTGAACTACGAATTCCGATTTACTCACCTGTTATCAGGAGAGACCTCAGTGCTGCATCTTTGAGCCCAGTACTGATCCTGAAAAGTAATTTTAACCGTACTTACCAGTAACTTGAATTTCCTTCCATAGGCTAACATTGACTGATTTCACTTGGAAATTCTTCTAAGTGTGGAGTTTTGGAACTTTATAATATTCCTCTAAAATCAGCCGAACTACGAATTCCGATTTACTCACCTGTTATCAGGAAGAGAACCCAGTGCTGCATCTTTTAGCCCAGCACTGACCCTGAAAAGTAATTCTAACTGTACTTACCAGTACCTTGTATTTCCTTCCATAGGAATCCATTGTGTGGTTTTCAGCAGAAAAGTTTCAAAGTGTCGATTTTCACAAACTACAAATATTCCTTAAAAATCGCCTGTATGACTTAAACGCATTCTTTCAACTGTTTACAGGAGATGCACCAGTGCTGGATTCAGGATCCACCACTGAGTAAGAAAAAGTAACGATAACACTACTTACCTGCTAAGTGAATTTCCTCCCATATTATAACATTGGTGATTCTATGTGAAAAAGTTTCTGTGTCAACTTTTAAAATATAATAATATTCCTTAAAAATCACTACTGTAACCAAAACGCTTTTACTCAACTGTTTACATGAGATGTCCCAGGACTGAATCTAGGATCCAGTCCTGTGGTTAGAAAAGTAATCCATAAAGTAACTAATTGCATTTAACTAGAAATTCACATTGATCTCAATGTTGCATTGTGTTTGAAATTGTGTTGCCCATTGCAACAACTGTACTTAAAAGTCTATTGCCTATTTGCAAAGTATTTAAACTAAAGTAATTCATTCTGAGAAAGTATATTTTGTAATGTAATGTATAATGTCATTATAATTTAATTTAAAAAATAAAATATCTAAAAATAAATAGTTTAAAAAATGTAGTAAATCAGTATCAAAAAAATAAATATAACAATTAATACATTTAAAAATTGTCATTTACAAAACCTTTGAAATTCACTGAAAAAAACCATAGGTTTCAGACATGTTATAGTTAGGAATTAGCAATTAAAAAACCTTTGAAATTCACTGAAAAAACCATAGGTTTCAGGCACGTTGTTAGAAATTAGCATTTAAAAAACCTTAGAAATTCACTGAAAAAACCATAGGTTTTAGGGACAGTTATAGTTAGTTGGACATTGCACTCGTACAAAACCCGTGAAATTCCCCGTTATAGTTAGTTCAGCTAACTATAACTAGCGTCCCCGCAATGCACTGCTGATGACGTCACATATTACATCACTCATGACATGGTCAGTGACATCACTAATGACATCACTGATGACATCTCAAATGACATCACTGATGACATCACTGAAGACATCATCCACTTGATAATCTGATGCACCTCCGGAGTCACACCCTAATATAACCTTTGATACACACACTCTAAATTACAGACTGCCATTCGCAAAACCATAGACACTCCAACACCAATAACTACATACCCACTCACTGATTCTTAGGTCTACACACACATCCACTCACTCACCCGTACAGTCACTCATACTTACGGTCACTCAGTACAGGACTATCATATGCACTCATACTCCTATATAGACACTCAAACACCGCCACTCATCCATAGAGGTACTCACACACCTAGTCAGTCATGCAAATAATTAAACACACTGCCATTTACTCACCTATACAGTTATACACACACCAGCTCACTTACTCCATACAAATACTAGCACATTCTTACGCTCTTATACGATCACTGATACAAGCACACACTCATCCATACAGTCACTCTCACAATCACACACTCTAGCTTATAGCTATTTATATACTACAACACACATATATACTGCCTTTCACATATGTAGTTACTCACACATGTACCACTGGGACATACATTCACTCACTAACACACTCTTACAAACACCCACCCATACAGTCTATCACAGATGCACTCTTGAAACCATCCACCCAGTGAATCACCCACTCACACATCTATGCACAGAGTCGCACACACCCCACCCACACATACACTCAGGCACCCATACAGATACTCAGACAACCAATCAATAACTCATGTAGACACTCATGTACCTATTCACCAACCCATGCAGCCACTTACACAGCAACAGACAGACGGATACAGACATTCACCCAGTTTAGTCACTAACCCATGCATTCAGTAAGATACGTTTAATCACTCACTTATAGAGTTAGTCACGCACCTACTAAATCATCCATTCAGACACTTATACACCCACTCATTCTTCAATACGCCTTTCCATATATATATTAAACATATTTAAACTTTACAGAAACACACAGTCACTGGATGATGTCATCAGTGATGTCATTTGAGATGGCATCAGTGATGTCATCAGTGATGTCACTGACCATGTCATGAGTGATGTAATATGTGACGTCATCAGCAGTGCATTGCGGGGCGCGAGTTATAGTTAGCTGAACTAACTATAACGGGGGAATTTCGCGCGTTTTGTACGAGTGCAATGTCCAACTAACTATAACTGTCCCTAAACCTATGGTTTTTTCAGTGAATATATATATATATATATATATATATATATATATATCATACACACTCCTCCTCTGGTTGAGGATGGAAAAATGGGCCGCACTCCTGTCGAGTTTTTTCGCACTTGGATTTATTTCCTCCCTTGCATCAATGGGACCAAAGGCATAAAATTTGATCAACGCGTTTCGGTATTACACAATACCTTGTTCACGATCACGTGGGCGCCCTTGTGACAGTTGTTTAAATACTTTTGAACTTCTATTACATCATTTCCTGTGAAGGATTACAAGGGCTCCTAAGATTTCTGGGAGTTGTAGTTTTTCTAATATTTTGTAGTTTTTACTGTGCTTTCCGTGATAAATATAAACCAAACTTATGTGAATACAAAAAAAAGGAAAAAACAAAACTGTGTATAATTAAAACCAATTAAAAAACCGTGCATTATTCAGTTCATTTAGTGGCCTCTTTTATGTATCTTTTTTCTCCTCTTTTTTCATACATTCGGATGGCAAATCCCGTATCTCCCTATTTTATTCAGATTCGGGGACTCGTCCGTTTCATTTTATTCATTTTTACTTTCAACTTTCTTAACCCTCTGGTGGGTATTGTTAGTATTTCATTTTCTTATGACTTTTTGTTCTTATCCTTTTCACTTTATTTTTCGGGGTTTATTTGACATCCGATTCTATGTGCATGTATCTTGACTTTAGTGATAAACTAATGGATCTCTGTTAAAATTCTTATTCGAGGGTCAGTCAATTTTATTTCATAAATGAATGTAGAGTTCTTCTGATTGGTTGAGGCCTCAACCAATCAGAAGAACTCTACATTCAACGCGTCAGGCATGAGACCTTTGCTGCCTTGTTCATGCAACTTACTGAACCCAGTCTTTGGTAAATAAAGTTTTCCTGTTTCAAGGAGTGCATTTCGCTTGGGGGCAACTCTTTCTTTACATAAATACGGCTGGTCCGGCCGTGAAGTGCACCGCCGCGAGATCCTTGCGGGCCGCAGTTTGCTCATTTAGGCAACATTGTGTAGATTAACAGGACACCAAAGGCTTATGGTGATGGTGATGGAAGTTGCGCTAACAAGTAAGAGAAATTTCTGGCAACATACAAACTTTGCAAACCCACATGGGTAATATTGGACTCCAGATCCCATAATGCTTAGCACATGCTTTTACTCACCTGAGGACAATGAGATGTGTTTTAAAGAGGGAAGAAATCGGCAGTGAATGCTTGTTGTGTGCTGCTCATCTTGCCTTTGAGAAAGGAAATGGACTCCGAAACGCGTCAGGCATGAGACCTTTGCTGCCTTGTTCATGCAACTTACTGAACCCAGTCTTTGGTAAATAAAGTTTTCCTGTTTCAAGGAGTGCATTTCGCTTGGGGCAACTCTTTCTTTACATATATATATATATATATATGACTTACAAAACAGAGAGCAAGTGCTGTTTAGTAAAAAGAAAAAGGGAAATCTGAGAAAAGAGCAACAATCCCATTTCAGATTGATAACTGCATATAGTCTACAACAGGGCAGTATAAGAGGGATCATAAATAAATATTGGTTTCTGATAAGGAATGATCCAATTCTGGGAAAATTAGCTCCACGAAATCCAGCAATAACTTTTAGAAAAGCCCCTAGTATGAAACAGAGTCTAGTGAGCAATACTCTTAAAGAAGTGAAACCGGCCAGTGGGCCCTCCTGGTTAAAAAGAAAGCAAGGATTCTTGAAGTGCTCCAAATGTAAAGCGTGCCAATTTGGCAAAAATACGGAAACTTATACTACAGATTTAAATCCTAGATCTAAGAAAATCAAAGGAAAATACACATGCAAAATGGATCATGCTATTTATGTTTTACAGTGTCCCTGCAAACTTAAATATGTGGGCAGTACAACATTAGAAGTACATAAGCATGTGTTGCAGCATGTCCGTGCTATAAAAAACGGGGATAAAGCTTACCCCGTAGCACGTCAGTTCGGTGAAATACACGGTTAGGATACCAAAGGCCTTACATATTATGTAATTGATTCGATACCCATAGGAGAGAGGGGTGGCAATAGAGAGAAGGCTTTAAGAAAATTGGAGTCCAAATACATAATTGAATTTAATTCCAAAAGTCCAAATGGTCTTAATATAGGGGAAGATCTACATACCCATTTGTGATGTATCATGTTGGTAGTTTTGTGGAATTCCTCTTCCCTTTAGCATTCAGTGACACAATCAATGAATTGTAAATTTTAATATCTAATAGGTTTTAATTCACTTTTTTCACTTGCACGTAACAAAAATGAGCACTTTTTTAAACAAAGTTTTTTACAGTAGTTACCCTGAAATATCATGTTTTACTGTTTATTCGGAATGAATTTTCCCACTTGGGCGGGACACAAGCATAATATGCATTGAGTTAGTGGCTTTGAGGGTGTAAAATAGCCCCTGCCATCAATGATGGAGAATGTACAGTTATATATGCACCCGTAAATATGAATTTTAAGATCGTGAATGCATAAAAGCGACAAATTGTGTAATGCTTTAATAAGATGTTCAAATTGAGTGATAAATATCATATGCACATTTTTAAAGTGGATTGAGCCATAAATATACCAAAAACTACAGATCTGTTTTTTATGTCTATGGATCAATAGTTTAAAGCGTTGCAATGGGTGTAACAGGTCGATATTTATATCAGGAACTACGGGTCTGTTGTTTATGTTTATACACTTGTAGTCACATATTTGAAAATGGTGTTGAATAAAACGTGACGTGAATGCTCCCTCGTCATTGGTGAGCAAGGCTGGGATCAGCCGAAACACGTCTGATGGCGGTCTGACAAAATAAATGAAGTTTGTATCGCACAAAGCGTAGTCCTCCTTTTTCTAAAGGATTGCACTAATATATATATATATATTCACTGAAAAAACCACAGGTTTTTGGGGCGTTATATTTATGTGGACATTTCACTCATACAAAACCAGAGAAATTCGGCCGTTATAGTTAGTTGAGCTAACTATAACTCGCGCCCCTGCAATGCACTGCTGATGACATCACATATTACATCACTCATTACATGGTCAATGACATCACTGATGACATCATCCAGTGACTGTGTGTTTCTGTAAAGTTTAAATATGTTTTATATATATATATAGGCCAAGGTGTATTGAAGAATGAGTGGGTGTATGACTGTCTGAATGGATGATTTAGTAGGTGCATGTCTGACTGTATAAGTGAGTGATTAAACGTGTCTTACTGAATGCATGGGTTAGTGACTAAACTGTGTGAATGTCTGTATCAGTCTGTCTGTTGGTGTGTAAGCGGCTGCATGGATTGGTGAGTAGCTACATGAGTGTCTATATGGGTTTTTGATTGGTTGTCTGAGTATCTCTATGGGTTCCTGAGTGTCTGGGTGGGGTGTGTGTGTGACTTCCTGCATGGTGTGTGAGTGGGCAATTCACTGGGTGTATGGGTTCAAGAGTGCCTCTGTGAGGGGCTGTATGGGTAGGTGAGTGTGTGTATGGCAGTGTTGGTGAGTGAATGGATGTCTCAGTGGTACATGTGTGAGTAACTACATATGTGAAAGGCGGTATATGTGAGTGTTGGAGTATATAAATGACTATATGTGAGAGTGAGTGATTGTGAGAGTGGCTGTGTGGATGAGTGTGTGCTTGTGTCAGTGATTGTATAAGAGAGTAAATATGTATTAGTATCTGTATGAATAAGTGAGGTGGTGTGTGTATAACTGTACAGGTGAGTAAATGGGAGGGTGATTGATTCTTTGCATGACTGACTAGCTGTGTGAGTAGCTCTATGAGTGAGTGGCGGTGTTTGAGTGTCTGTATGGGTGTATGAGTGCATATGATAGTGGCTGTATTGATGAGTGACTGCATGTCTGAGTGACTGCATGTATGAGTGACTGTATGGGTGAGTGAGTGGATGTGTGTGTAGACCTAGGAATCAGTGAGTGGGTATATAGTAATTGGTATTGGTTTGTCTATGGTTTCGAGAATGATAGTCTGTATTTTAGAGTGGGTGTATCAAAGGTTATATTAGAGTGTGAGGAGGAGCATCAGATTATCACGTGAATGATGTCATGAGTGATGTCACTGACCATGTCATGAGTGATGTAATATGTGATGTCATCAGCAGTGCATTGCGGGAGCACGAGTTATAGTTAGCTCAAAAACTATAACAGCCGAATTTCTCTGGATTTGTACTGAAATATCCAACTAACTATAACGTCCCTGAAACCTGTGGTTTTTTCAGTGAATATATATATATTCACTTAAAAACCATAGGTTTCAGGCACGTTATAGTTAGAAATTAGCATTTAAAAACCTTTGAAATTTACTGAAAAAACCATAAGTTTCAGACACGTTATAGTTAGAAATTAGCATTTAAAAAACCTTTGAAATTCACTGAAAAACCATAGGTTTTAGGGACAGTTATAGTTAGTTGGACATTTCACTCCTACAAAACCTAGTTCAGCTAACTATAACTCACGCCCCACAATGCACTGCTGATGACGTCACATATTACATCACTCATGACATGGTCAGTGACATCACTGATGACATCACTGATGACATCATGCAGTGACTGTGTGTTTCTGTAAAGTTTAAATATGTTTAATATATATAGGCAAAGGCGTATTGAAGAATGACTGGGTGTATAAGTGTCTCAATGGATGATTGAGTAGGTGCGTGACTGACTCTCCAAGTGAGTGATTAAACGTATCTTACTGAATGCATGGGTTACTGACTAAACTGTGTGAATGTCTGTATCCATTTGTCTGTTGGTGTGCGAATAGCTACATGAGTGTCTATATGGGTTATTGATTGGTTGTCTGAGTATCTGTATGGGTGCCTGAGTGTTTGTGTGGGTTGGGTGTGTGTGACTCTGTACATAGATGTGTGAGTCGGTGATTCACTGGGTGCATGATTTGAAGAGTGCATCTGTGATGGACTGCTTGGGTGGGTGAGTGTGTGTATCGTGTGTTAGTGAGTGAATGTATATCTCAGTGGTACATGTGTGAGTAACGACATATGTAAAAGGCAGTATATATGTGTGTTAGAGTATTTAAAAGGCTATAAGTGAGAGTGTGTGATTGTGAGAGTGGCTGTATGGATGAGTGTGTGCTTGTATCAGTGATTGTATAAGAGCGTAAGAATGTGCTAGTATTTGTATGAGTAAGTGAGCTGGTGTGTGTATCACTGTATAGGTGAGTAAATGGCAGTGTGATTAATTATTTGCATGACTGACTAGGTGTGTGAGTACCTCTATGGATGAGTGGCGGTGTTTGAGTGTCTATGTAGGTGTATGAGTGCATATGATAGTCCTGTACTGAGTGACCGTAAGTATGAGTGACTGTACAGGTGAGTGAGTGGATGTGTGTGTAGACCTATGAATCAATGAGTGTGTATGTAGTTATTGGTGTTGGAGTGTCTATGGTTTTGAGAATGGCAGTCTGTAATTTAGAGTTGGTGTATCAAAAGTTATATTAGGGTGGGAGAAGATTCATCAAATTATCACATGGATGATGTCATCAGTGATGTCATTTGAGATGTCATCAGTGATGTCATCAGTGATGTCACTGACCATGTCATGAGTGATGTAATATGTGACGTCATCAGCAGTGCATTGCGGGGGCGCGATTTATAGTTAGCTGAACTAACTATAACGGGGGAATTTCACGGGTTTTGTACGAGTGAAATGTCCAACTAACTATAACTGTCCCTAAAACCTATGGTTTTTTCAGTGAATTTCAAAGGTTTTTTAAATGCTAATTTCTAACTATAACGTGTCTGAAACCTATGGTTTTTCAGTGAATTTCAAAGGTTTTTTAAATGCTAATTTCTAACTATAACGTGCCTGAAACCTATGGTTTTTTAAGTGAATTTCAAAGGTTTTTAAATGCTAGTTTCTAACTATGCCTACAGAGGTAGGACATGTGAAGAAAGAAGAAAAAACGCACAGAAAGAAGCAACAGAAGTCCACAAAGACGAAGAAAAGTGCAGGAAGAAGCAAAAGATGTGCAGAAAGAACCAACAGAGGAGCAGAAAGAGGCCTTGTGCCCACAACGTTTTCCGACGTGTACTGGTGGTAACTGACTCTGACTAACCAGAGCCAGTGCTATGCTAAAACACACTTAGAATACATTGAAAACACCTACATACACTAGGGAAAACTATGCGTTGGGGTACCCCTGTGATTAGCATGACCTCCTCTGTAAGTCCCGTGGCACGTTTTAAGTTGCAGGATTAAGTCCCCTTGAATCCTGAGTGTCCCTGGGGCCCAACTAGCTCCCAAGGTACCTACAGTTAGGACCACAGAGCTGAGTTGCAGAGAGGCGTTCCGAGGCCACGCACCTTTTTTCACCTCTCTGCAACGCAACTCTGTTGTGCTTACTGAAGGTACCTGGTGGGCTAGTTGGACTCCAGGGACCCTCAGGATTGAAGGGGACTTAATCCCCCAACTTAAAACACACCACGGGGCCTGTTTGCACACACGTCACCTGAAGCCCCGCCCCGCCCCCTCCATTCACCACTGTGCAAACGCGCCCCGTGGCGCGTTTTAAGTTGGGGGATTAAGTTCCCTTGAATCCTGAGGGTCCCTGGAGTCCAACTAGCCCACCATGTACCTCCAAAAGCGCCACAGAGCTGCGTTGCAGAGAGGTGTAAAAGGGGCATGGCCTCTGTACACCTCTCTGCAACGCAGCCCCTGGTGCATCCTGGAGGTTCCTGGTGGGCTAGTTACCCCAGGGACCCCCAGTATTCAAGGGAATTCGTTCCCCATCTGCAAACGCGCCAGGGCGTGTTTGCAGAGTGCTGCAAGGAGGGGCGTGGCCTCCGGCGCGATGCCGGTCTTTTTAAAAAAATTTTTTAAGAAGGGGGCTGTGTGGCCCCCCTTCTTTTTCTAATTTATTGGCCCTGGGGACCCCATCCCCCAGGGCCTGCCCCCTAATTATTATTATTATTTTTTTTAAATTTGGAAGGGGGCCGTGTAGACCCCCTCCCGAGGCCTTAATCGCCCGGGGACCCCATCCCCCGGGGCATGGCCTTCTTTTTTTTTAACTTATGGAGGGGGGCTGCGTTGCCCCCCTCCTCAGGCCACTTATGGCCCTGGGGACCCCATCCCCTGGGGCCGGCCTTTGTTTTATTTTTATTTATTTATTTTTTAAATCAAATTTTGGGGAGGGGGGCCGCGTGGCCCCCCTCCCGGGCCACTTGTAGCCCCAGGGACCCCATCCCCCGGGGCTGGCCCTCTCCGTTTGGGACCGTGGGGGGTCCCCAATCCCCCCACGGTCCCGCCGGCTCCCGCGTCCCTCGGGAGCCGGCATTGCTTTCCACATGGGGAGCTGCTAAGATGCAGCTCCCCGTGTGGAAAAGCAATCTGCTTTGGTTTTTGGAAGAGAGAGCTCCCGCCCTGCCATAGCAAACTACAGTGTCCCGGGGGTAGGCACCTCAGGACACTGCAGGAGCCGGCCCTGGGGGGTGGCGGTCCCCAGGGCCATCACTGGCTCCAGGAGGGGGGCCACGCGGCCACCCTCCCAACATCTTGAAAGCCCCGGGGAGGTGGTGGTCCCCAGGGCTCTGGGGGTCCGTAACGGACCCCCATATTTAAATCTTTAGTGCCCCGGGGAGGTGGCGGTCCCCAGGAGCATGTGGGGGCTGGAGCCCCCACACAGGTGCACTAATTTTAAAAAGAAGCCCTGAGGGGTGGCGGTCCCCGGGGCTGCGGGAGGGCCGAGAGCCCTCTCGCACCATTTTTTATTTAAAGCCCCGGGGGGTGGTGATCCCCGGGGCTTGCGGGGGCCTTAGAGGCCCCCCATACATACATTTGCTAAACCCCGCATGCCCCCGGGACTTGGCCCACCCGGGGGCCAATTACCAACGAAGCGCGGGAGACCGCGCTTCGTTTTTGTCGGCTGGATCCGCGCACCCAGCGCGGTTTTTGCCGATTTAAAAAAAAAAATAAATTGTTTTGGTCCTGGGGGTCCTTATAGGACCCCCTGAGCAGGCCTAGGGGGTCAGGGTGTTTCTACCCTGCCCCCTTTTTGCGTTTTGCGTGTTAGTTTCTCTGATTTCTTGTGCCTCGGTTCTACCGAGGCACAAGATGGCTGCCAACAGTTCCTGATTTGGAGTGTTGACAGCCACTTGACAGCCAATTAGCATACAGCTCGTGATTGGGAGGGTACGCGGACCCTACTCGGCCATAGATATATATGTGATTTTGATTTTCTCAGGAACGACTGAACGGATTTACACCATTTAAGCAAAAGGCACGACTCTGAACCAAGGGCTACCTTTTTGACAAATTTGGTGTAATTCCGTTCAGCAGTTCGGGCTGTAGCTGCGATGAAAGGTTCCTATGGAAAATTGCATGGGAAAACACGTTTTGGACCCCCCTTTTTCTCGGCCCCGCTTGACGAATCACCCCGAGACTTTCAAGATAGGAGAGGACCGGAGCAGGCCACAAAGTTTGAAAATTTCGCGAAGATTCATCAACCGGCGCAAAGTTATTTCAAATAGAATGTTGCGGATTTCCTATGGAAAATAGGTCCTAACTATAACTATCTACTGGCGACCACCAGTAGATAATATATTGGTGAAGGAGGAGATGGCTTGTGAATAAAGCATTTTGAGAACAAACCCCCAGGAGAGTGCTGCGTCATATTTTGAATTTGATGGTGAATCGATTTCGAGGCCAAGTCCAGCCTCGCCTGCAGGCACCAGCTGAGAAAGAGCGCCCTTTGTTTTGGACGTTGGTAATGAAAAAAATATATATATATATATATTGTCTTCTACAAGTTTATTGGAATGCAAGAGGAGTTGCTGTTATATATATATATATTCACTGAAAAAACCATAGGTTTTAGGGACAGTTATAGTTAGTTGGACATTTCACTCGTACAAAACCATAGAAATTCCCCCGTTATAGTTAGTTCAGCTAACTATAACTCGCGCTTCCGCAATGCACTGCTGATGACATCACATATTACATCACTCATGACATGGTCAGTGACATCACTGATGACATCATCCAGTGACTGTGTTTCTGTAAAGTTTAAATATGTTTAATATATATATAGGCAAAGGCGTTTTGAAAAATGAGTGGGTATATAAGTGTCTGAATGGATGATTTAGTAGGTGCGTGACTAACTCTATAAGTGAGTGATTAAACATATCTTACTGAATGCATGGGTTAGTGACTAAACTGGGTGAATGTCTGTATCCGTATGTCTGTTGGTGTGTAAGTGGATGCATGGATTTGCGAATAGCTACATGAGTGTGTATATGGGTTATTGATTGGTTCTCTGAGTATCTGTATGGGTATATAAACAACAAGATTCTACCTAAATCCTAATAATGTGTATTATTGTGTTGAGACAAAATCTCGTGAAAGTGGTTCAAGGTTATTGTGTCCCTGTGAGTTGTCACGGGAAACACTCAATGTTTTTAAAATACCCCTCACACACTAAGTATCCCTCAGTGTCATGCTTCTACATTGGGGTCTTCCCGTCCCTCTACGGGGCGGGGCGTGCTACAACCTACAGAGATGCGGGAGCACTTAGTCCAGTGAAAAAGGTTATGTGTAGTGCAAGAGTGATAGGGAAAGGAATAGTGATGTAAATAGAATACTCTAAAAGTTACCTGGCTAGTGGAAAAAAACACTTTATTCACTTCCCTAGCTGGTAGCATTAAAAAATGGGGATAGATAGTAGGGAGCCTAATACAATATGTGGCCTCCTACTTGGTCGACATGTTTCTAAAGCCAAACCCCTAGGCTTTTTCTTCAGGACCTAAACAAGGTCCCTATATCACTCTAATCTCATTGATATGATAAATATGCCTAATATGTCAAATCGCATGTTCAATCTATCATGCGTGTATTTGAATTTGCCCTGTGAACAAGAGAAAAATAAAAATACAATATGGCATTATTTTGAACACATAGTACCACAACGAGGAATTGTACATGTGGTTGGAGCATCCTCCGTGATATATTTTTCAAAAGTGAAGTTCACGATTTGCCACACACTACCATTATCTAGTGTTGTGCGGGAGATTCCGGGCACCCTTATGCATCAATGCTGAATCAAGTTACCTTAAAAGCAAAACACACACAAACACTTAAACACATACACACATATGGCCCATAAAACTATTGATTGAATCGACATACAGCCTGTGATAGTTCTTAATGATACATACTCTCTTGTGGAGGGTTAGTTTACTCCATGAGCTCTCACAGGGGAAGAAAAGGCGTCCATAAGGCAACACTGCATAAAAAATGAAAAAATAATTAAATGCCTTATGACAAACTCGGGAGACACTGTTGGCTATATTTAGAGACCCGCCTGGGTTTTACTCACATGTGAACTGGTACGCTCTCGCCAGTCAATGCCTCCATGCTGCTCCGTAGTGTTTACTCGTGAGCTGCGGAGCTCTATTTATTTATATGACTGCCTTGCAGCGCGGGAAGACAATACGGGGAGGGAGAAAAACTAGAGCGTGCAATTTTCCAAAATGGCCGCCTTTGATGTGCCTATCGGAGTTTACCAAATGATACTCTTCTTGTAAGCAAGGCGAGAAAGTGGCGCGAGCTCTGCAGCCGTTTTTGTAAAGGTGATCGTACTCCTTGGGGTGCACTTTACAAAGTCCTAGGAACCCTTGAAACCTGAAGTGATCATCAGGGTTGATTGCAAGTCTGAGAAGAAATATATAAAAAATAAAAATTAATAAATACAAAAAATAACGATAAATGACTGGGACTTCCGCCTCACTGATGATCGGTTCGCGCTTAGGGTGGAATACTAGTAGCGCATGTGGGGGATCCCAACATGTTGTTCTTGCCCAATGGTTATGTACATGATAGTTGTAGCATTCAGATAGCATGGTGAGATAGAAAAGTGTGTATCCTGTTGTTCCAAATTTTCTCTTCGTACGATCGCTTAATTGCTCCATTGAGTAGGTCACTTGACAATGTCCTAGGAACACTTGAGACCTGATGTGATCATCAGGGTTGATTGCAAATTTAACTGATGATCGGGTTGCGCTTGGGGTGAAACACTAGTAGCGCATGTGGGAGATCCCAACGTATTGTTCTTGCCCAATGGTTATATACATGATAGTTGTAGCATTCAGATGGCATGGTTAGATAAAACATAGTGTGTGTCCTGTTGTTCAAAAGATCCTGGCAGGGGGTACATTGACCTATTCAGTGGAGCAACTAAGCGATTGTACGAAGAGAACAATTTTTTTGAACAACAGGACAAGCGCAACCCGATCATCAGTTAAATTTGCAATCAACCCTGATGATCACATCAGGTCTCAAGTGTTCCTAGGACATTGTCAAGTGACCTACTCAGTGGAGCAATTAAGCGATCGTACGAAGAGAAAATTTGGAACAACAGGATACACACTTTTCTATCTCACCATGCTATCTGAATGCTACAACTATCATGTACATAACCATTGGGCAAGAACAACATGTTGGGATCCCCCACATGCGATACTAGTATTCCACCCTAAGCGCGAACCGATCATCAGTTAGGCGGAAGTCCCAGTCATTTATCGTTATTTTTTGTATTTATTAATTTTTATTTTTTATTTTTTATATATTTCTTCTCAGACTTACAATCAACCCTGATGATCACTTCAGGTCTCAAGGGTTCCTAGGACTTTGTAAAGTGCACCCCAAGGAGTACGATCACCTTTACAAAAACGGCTGCAGAGCTCGCGCCACTTTCTCGCCTTGCTTACAGGAAGAGTATCATTTGGTAAACTCCGACAGGCACATCAAAGGCGGCCGTTTTGGAAAATCGCACGCTCTAGTTTTTCTCCCTCCCCGTATTGTCTTCCCGCGCTGCAAGGCAGTCATATAAATAAATAGAGCTCCGCAGCTCACGAGTAAACACTACGGAGCAGCATGGAGGCATTGAACGGCGAGAGCGTACCAGTTCACATGTAGTAAGACCCAGGCGGGTCCTAAATATAGCCAACAGTGTCTCCCGAGTTTGTCATAAGGCATTTAATTATTTTTCATTTTTTATGCAGTGTTGCCTTATGGACGCCTTTTCTTCCCCGTGAGAGCTCATGGAGTAAACTAACCCTCCACAAGAGAGTATGTATCATTAAGAACTATCACAGGCTGTATGTCGATTCAATCAATAGTTTTATGGGCCATATGTGTGTATGTGTTTAAGTGTTTGTGTGTGTTTTGCTTTTAAGGTAACTTGATTCAGCATTGATGCATAAGGGTGCCCGGAATCTCCGCACAACACTAGATAATGGTAGTGTGTGGCAAATCGTGAACTTCACTTTTGAAAATATATCACGGAGGATGCTCCAACCACATGTACAATTCCTCGTGATGGTACTATGTGTTCAAAATAATGCCATATTGTATTTTTATTTTTCTCTTGTTCACAGGGCAAACTTAAATACACGCATGATAGATTGAACATGCGATTTGACATATTAGGCATATTTATCATATCAATGAGATTAGAGTGATATAGGGACCCTGTTTAGGTCCTGAAGAAAAAGCCTAGGGGTTTGGCTTTAGAAACATGTCGACCAAGTAGGAGGCCACATATTGTATTAGGCTCCCTACTATCTATCCCCATTTTTAATGCTACCAGCTAGGGAAGTGAATAAAATGTTTTTTTCCACTAGCCAGGTAACTTTTAGAGTATTCTATTTACATCACTATTCCTTTCCCTATCACTCTTGCACTACACATAACCTTTTTCACTGGACTAAGTGCTCCCGCATCTCTGTAGGTTGTAGCACTCCCCGCCCCGTAGAGGGACGGGAAGACCCCAATGATGAAGCATGACACTGAGGGATACTTAGTGTGTGAGGGGTATTTTAAAAACATTCAGTGTTTCCCGTGACAACTCACAGGGACACAAGAACCTTGAACCACTTTCACGAGATTTTGTCTCAATACAATAATACACATTATTAGGATTTAGGTAGAATCTTGTTGTTTATATATATTATTTGGGAGGATGATTCTACTTTCATTACCTCTCTTTTCCCTTTTTTGGTTTTGAAAATATCTGTATGGGTGCCTGAGTGTTTGTGTGGGTGGGGTGTGTGTGACTCTGTACATAGATGTGTGAGTGGGTGATTCACTGGGTGCATGATTTCAGGAGTGCATCTGTGATGGACTGCTTGGGTGGGTGAGTGTGTGTATGGGTGTGTTAGTGAGTGAATGTATATCTCAGTGGTACATGTGCGAGTAACTACATATGTAAAAGGCAGTATATATGTGTGTTAGAGTATTTAAATGGCTATAAGTGAGAGTGTGTGATTGTGAGAGTGGCTGTATGGATGCGTGTGTGCTTCTATCAGTTATTGTATAAGAGCGTAAGAATGTGCTAGTATTTGTATGAGTAAGTGAGCTGGTGTGTGTATAACTGTATAGGTGAGTAAATGGGTGTGTATTTAATTTTTTGCATGACTGACTAGGTGTGTGAGTACCTCTATGGATGAGTGGTGGTGTGTGAGTGTTTATATAGGTGTATGAGTGCATATGATAGTCCTGTACTGAGAGACTGTAAGTATGAGTGACTGTACGGGTGAGTGAGTAGATGTGTGTGTGTAGACCTAAGAATCAGTGAGTGGGTATGTAGTTATTGGTATTGGAGTGTGTATGGTTTTGAGAATGGCAGTCTGTAATTTAGAGTGGGTGTATCAAAAGTTATATTAGGGTGTGAGAAGATGCATGAAATTATCACATGGATGATGTCATCAGTGATGTCATTTGAGATGTCATCAGTGATGTCACTGACCATGTCATGAGTGATGTAATATGTGACGTCATCAGCAGTGCATTGCGGGGCGCGGGTTATAGTTAGCTGAACTAACTATAACGGGGAATTTCTATGGTTTTGTACGAGTGAAATGTCCACCTAACTATAACTGTCCCTAAAACCTATGGTTTTTTCAGTGAATTTCAAAGGTTTTTAAATGCTAATTTCTAACTATAACGTGTCTGAAACCTATGGTTTTTTCAGTGAATTTCAAAGGTTTTTTAAATGCTAATTTCTAACTATAACGTGCCTGAAACCTATGATTTTTTAAGTGAATTTCAAAGGTTTTTTAAATGCTAGTTTCTAACTATGCCTACAGAGGTAGGACATGTGAAGAAAGAAGAAAAAAACACAGAAAGAAGCAAAAGAAATGCAGAAAGAAGCAACAGAAGTCCACAAAGACGAAGAAAAGTGCAGGATGAAGCAAAAGATGTGCAGAAAGAACCAACAGAGGAGCAGAAAGAGGCCTTGTTGCAAAATCATCCTGTGCCCACAACTTTTTCAGACGGGTACTGGTGGTAACTGACTCTGACTGACCAGAGCCAGTGCTATGCTAAAAGACACTTAGAATACAGTGAAAACACCTACATACACTAGGGAACACTATGCGTTGGGGTACCCCTGTGATTAGCATGACCTCCTTTGTAAGTCCCTAGTACATAATAGGGCAGGGGGATTAAAACTACCTCTTAAAACGCGCTACAGGGCGCGTTTGCACAGTGGTGAAGGGAGGGAGGGCCTGAGGTGACATGTGTGCAAACGCGCCCCGTGGTGCATTTTAAGTTGCGGGATTAAGTCCCTTGAATCCTGAGGGTCCCTGGGGACCAACTAGCCCCCAGGAACCTACAGTTAGGACCACAGAGCTGAGTTGCAGAGGGCGTTCCGAGGCCACGCACCTTTTTCACCTCTCTGCAACGCAACTCTGTTGTGCTTACTGAAGGTACCTGGTGGGCTAGTTGGCCCCCAGGGTCCCTCAGGATTCAAGGGGAATTAATTCCCCAACTTAAAAAGCACCACAGGGCGTGTTTGCGCACATGTCACCTGAGGCCCCGCCCCCTCCCTTCACCACTGTGCAACCGCGCCCCGTGGCGCGTTTTAAGTTGGGGGATTAGGTCACCTTGAATCCTGAGGGTCCCTGGGGCCCAACTAGCCCACCAGGTACTTCCAGTAAGCACCACAGGCCTGCGTTGCAATGCCTGTAACAAATTGTGCAGTTGTGTTTAGGTGAAAATGGCAGTTATGTTTT